>VDFB02123506.1:0-33602 GCA_007258455.2 Sequoia sempervirens | reverse complement strand
GTGAGATTAGCCTATCATGAGACCCTCGTAGGCTGACAGAGTGATTAGAGGGTCGTTTCGGAGCTTGGCTCAGCGTCAGATTGGCAGTTTTGATCAATTGGCTTTCGTTCGGGCTCATTCGGAGACATTTTGCAGAATTGCTATTTTTAGCAGTTTCTGGCAGGCAGTGTGGGACCCCTGCTATTTTTAGCAGTATGAGATTGGCAGCGTCCAGATTCATTTCAGAGTTCGTCAGCATCAGACGGAACAGTTATCGGACGTGTAACGGGGAAGATATTAATATTTAATTATATTAATTGAATATTAATTATTTGACGATTATAATGTAAAGTTATAATATTAAATTATAACTTAAGTTATCTGCCTTGAGGGGTGCGCCCATCATCAGAAGGGGCCAGTTTCGTAATTAATGATTATTATTAAATATTTCACAGAGACTATGGAATTATTAAAAGATTAAAATGTGAATATTTAATTAAAACCCTATTCATAAGGAAATCGCACTTTTCAGCTTAATAAGGGTTTTGCCTTGGTTTCTGAGCCATTATGACATTTTGGAAAATCAGGAATTGATCAAGTCTTGCCAGAGCACAGAGACCTTAGGGTTTCGTCTCGAAATTGTCGGAGAACGAGCCATCTCCTTCGAACAGTTTAGAGGGTGTGAAATAACACCTGATCTACTGCCAGTCGTGGGATTTCTTCATCCAGAAGAAATTACAGAGCTTACAGTTGATTCAAATATCAGAGGTTTGGTTTATCCACCGAGCTTCAGCATTTATTTCATACAGAAGACCTTCTAATGATCCAGGCGTCCATACTTGGTGATCTGGAGGTTTCTTTTCAAGGGCCGTACAAGTCATTAAATGCATCTGCAGCCGTACCACTCAGCAAGAGCCGACTTATTCAGTAAGTTTGATTTATAATAGTTATCAGAGGATTCGCTGAGGAATCATTCAGAAGTTATAAAATCTTCAAGGCGCCCACTTTTTACTGAGTTTCTAAAGGGTTGAGGAAAGCCGTACCATTGGTGTAATTGCTGCTCCAGGCCGTACTGCTCTGACAGGCCGTACCAGCAGAGGAAGAGTGCATATTGTCTTGAATAGAACGCCTTTCATTTAGGCACCCTCTCATCTTCTTGGAAGGCGCTTTGGCAACTGGAACAAGTTGAAAGCTATATATTGAATGAGAAATGTTTGTCTAAGGCTGCCGTACAGTTCAGAAAATATTACCAGCTGCTGAAATAATAGTGTCAGGCCGTACCTCTCTCAAAGCACGTGTTTCATCCTTTGAGAGAAACGCATCTCTTATTTGCTCCTAACCAACATCAAAGGAGGCGCCAACCTTGCTGGAGTCACCTGCAGACATTAAACCGGAGGAGAAGAGAATTAATTAATGCAGCCGTACATTTCTGTACCTCATTAGCAGCAAATACCAGGTTCTTTAAATATTGAAAATTCATTGTTTGTTCATTGCATGTATCTGGGTATTATTGTAATCAGAAGAGAAGATCTAATAGAGATACTGGCATTCATATTTCTTCATTTCCAGAGCTATTTGATTTTTAGTAAATTTATTTCCATTTATTGTCAAAATCGTACCTTTTCATCTTTGCATCAAAAACCCAAAAAAATTGCAAAAACCCAAAAAACGTCAGAAAAACTGAAAACCACAGTCAGATCAGTGTCAGGGGGAAACAGGGGTTTCTACAGAGTGCCCTTGGATCTTCTGAATGCAACATCTTCCTCAAATGTGACATCTCTACTGATCTCAATCAACTTCTGGCTTGGAATGTAGATTCTGTAGGCTTTTGATGTTTCACTGAAACCTACAAATATCCCCTTCTTGCCAAAAGGCTCCAACTTTGTTCTCTTTTCCTTCAATACATGAACATACACTGGACATCCAAAGATCCTCAAATGACTCACTTCTTGAAATATTCCAAGCCAAAAATTTTTTGTTTTTTCAATTAACAGATTACAACATTACAAGCAAGTGCCCGTTAAGGTTAGAAGATAACCGAAACGTACAGAAACAACTCTAACCAGTATGGCGCCGATGATGGCAAGCATTGGTCAGAGGGTCTTCTACTCTAAATGCTTGAAAGGGAACTCAATGTCAAGTATGTGCTACCCAATCCAATGCGGAGTGAGGGGCGACCATATGACGGAGTGATTACAGAAAGCAAAGCTTGAAATGAAATGCTGAAAGCAGAAACTACTCAACACCCAGAATGTGCTTGCTCACCCAGAATGGGAAGTAGCTACCATAGGGCGGAGTTATAATTATTACAATAACTTAATTGAAATTGAGAATTACAATCAGATTTGAACAAGAGAGAAAGACTGCCAGTACTACTGTCAGTTTTACAAAATAAGAAGTATTCGCCTGCCAATATCTTATGAAATCAAAGGATCAGCATTACATCATAGAAAACCACTTTTATCTTGGATATGAATACCAAATCCAAAATGCTTTCAAGGATCAAGACACTGTTTCTGATTTCTGTTACAAATCTGCTCATTAAACGAATAAACAGCAGTCTCTAGAACTACTCAAATGCTCATATCTTTCATGTATGACTTCCTATTGACTTGGTACAAAATGCAATATGCCTTAACACAGGAGACGCCTAAGATGAGACAAAGAAAACAGATCTAAAACCCTTAATTTATTTTGCACAGATTCCAATGCAAAGCTGAATGGTACGGCTCAAGGAAAAAGGCGATCTGCTCTATAAAATTAATGAAAGCTCCAAAAAATCTGCAAATGGGAGAAGTGGGGCGCCTAAAGCTTACAATGAAGATGGGTGAATACCCATATGCAATATTTTTGTCTTTTTGAATTTATGAATGAAAACTCAAATCTGCTGTATAGAATAATGCACAAGCTGAAACCTATAATTTGCCAAATCTAATCTAAGTATGCAATAAGCTGAAATACAATGCACGAACTTAAATGCAACTCACAATACAATGAATCACCACTAGATGTTGTCTTGCAAACACGAAGCGATGCCCAAGCTAGGAGGCCTTCATTCCTCGAAGCAGTTCCAGAGCCAATCCGGCAGCATAACAGTATAGTCGTCCAAAGATGAAGAAATGATGCACAAGACTCATTTTTATAAGTTTCGTTTGACTTCACGAAACCCTAAAATCCAACTCAATGTTCAAACCCTAGCTCTTTCTTCAATATGGCGTCCTTTTCCCTTTTAGCTCAATATTCATATTTTAATTAAATCATCACCTTGATAAATGCGCCCCAAATTAACTTGCTTTGACTTTGGAGAATTCATCAAATATTAAATATGTCCTTAATGAGGGCGCCACCCTTTGAGTCTACCTTTTAAAATAACATTAAGTCATTCGACTAGGCCAAGGTGATAAAATAACATTTAAATTATAATGTTAGTTTTTAAGTGAAATGAGCTCAACTTTCCAAAACTGCATTCTGAAGCCCGAACTGAATACGCCACTTGAGTCAACTGAAGGGGAAGGTCAACTGCCTGAGACCATCCTGTTTACTGCCAAAAATAGAATTTACTAAAAATAGTAAATTCTAGAAAATGCTCTGAATGCCGAGATGAACATACCCCTACGAAGCTCTCTGAAAACCCAGAAAGAATCCGCCATTGAATTCATCATCTCTGAGCAATGACCTCCTCAAAAATAGGAAACCCTAATTTAACTTCCGACTAGCCTTCGGTTCCCAAAGAAAGGCCAACGGTCACTGGAAATGTCAGTTTTGAGAAGGGGACATTACACTTCTGGCTTCTTCCTAGTAAAAGCTTCTTCAGGAGTCATGTTCTCCAGGATTCAGTGAGGACTTCTATTCTGAACATAGACTGTTGTCCTAGATGCTTTTTCCCAAAGGAAGGTCTACAGATCTTGGTCATGAAACATGGCTTTGGCTGCTTCCATGATAGATTTGTTCTTCCTTTCAGCAACTTCGTTCTGTTGAGGATTATAAGGGACACAGAACTCCCTCTTAATCCCAACTTCAATGCAAAAATTTCGAAAGTTGCCAAAGGTGTACTCTCCTCCATTGTCGGATCTCAGGACTTTGATTTTCTTCCCAGATAGGTTCTCTACTTGAGCTTTGAATTCCTTGAACCTTTCTAATACCTCCTCAGATTCTTTAGATTTCAAGACATAAATCCAAGTCTTTCTAGAGTAGTCATCAATAAAAAGAAAGTAATACAAGAAACCACTCGAAGAAGCAACAGACATTGGACCACATAAATCAGAATGAATAAGATCTAGAATACATTTGGATCTACTTTCTCTACTATAAAATGGACCTTTTGTATTCTTACCCAAAGCACAGCCTCTGCAGGTACCTTCATGCTCCTAGTTGAACTTCGGAAGGCCCGTGACCATCTTCTCCATGATAGGTAGAGCTCGGAAGTGAAGGTGAGCCAATCTTCAATGCCAAAGATCACACAAGCTTGAAGAATCATGTACTAGAGCCTGGAGTGGACGAGTGCATAGCCTCTAGAGGCTCTCATGTCTAACTCCAATCACCAGAGCAGTCTTGAAGTTGGAATTATTCGTCCACACAAGAATTTTTCCTTTAGAGAATGCAACTTGGTAACCCTTGTCTTCCAAGGCTGAAATGGAAACAAGGTTTCACTTGATGCCTAGAACAGATAGAACATCACACAACTGTAGGGAAATGTCGGAATCCAAGTGGAGAGTGGAGGTCCCAATTCCATTCACCGAGTAACTAGCATCATCTCCAATAATGACTTGTTCACTAGAATCTCTCTCCACCAAGTTTGTTAAATGCTCCCTAAATCCAGTGATGTGGCGAGAGGCACCACTATCAATCAACCAAGTGTTGGTGTCGGTAGATACATTGCTTGAAAATGCCAAATAGAATAAGTATTCACAAGAATCCTTCTGCAGAGAGACTTCATCAACATCTGCACGGTAGCCTGTTGCTTAGGCCTAGTTGGACAATCCTTAGCAAAGTGACCATACTTGTCACATCTAAAGCATTGGACTTTAGAGAGGTCCCTCTTCTTCTTGAATGCGGGAGCACCATCAACTCCTTTATCTCTATTCCTCTTGAAATATCCTTTCTTCCCATCTTTCCCTTTCTTCTTTGAAGATTGAGAGGCGAGAACATGAATGTCTTCATTAGTAGAGTTTTGACCAATGCCTCTAGCAGCCAATCTAGACACCTCTTGAATGCAATCTGCCCTCAATTGATCAAACTTGGGAAGCTTTGATCTTGCACTGATTCCTTGAATGTAAGAATCCCAAGATGCAGGAAGACCATTAAGAGCAAGCATGGTCAAGTCCTTGTCATCTATCACATGACCAATTGTAGAGAGCTAATCTCTCAACTCCGAAATCTTCACGAAGTAAGCAATAACCGTTTCTCCTTTCGCCATCTTCACATGATGGAGTTGTTGCTTCAATGCAAGTGCCCGGCTTGTGTTGTTGATTTCGTACATCTCCTCCAAAGTTTTAAACATCTCTCTTGTCGTCTTCAACTTGGAGACAATTGGAACAATATGATCCTTCACGGAATCAACTAACATCTTCTTCGCCTTAATATCTTTCTTCCTCCATTGAACTTTCTCTTCCTCATCCGTAGGTTCGGGAACTTTGCTTTCCACAAACTCAGCCAATTCATTTTCTTCTAAGGTGAGCATAATTCTGAATCTCCATGATGTGAAATTTGATGCTCCCTCAAGTCTATCCTCAATCTTAAGACCGTTCACCATCTTTTCGAAGAGATAGAAGTAATCAACGATGAGAAAGAGAATAAAGAGTATCGCTATAATAAAAAATCTGATCAAGATCTTCTTCAAACCCACTCTAATACCATGTTAGTTTTATGATCAGATTAGAGTACAGAAAATTAATTCAAAAATTCAACACAATAACATAGCAGATACCTTGGGAAAACCCTCCACTTGAGGGAGAAAAACTCAACAACAATATATCACTTATATATTGAATCACAATGAGAAACTCCTTTACAATAGAGGCCAATAATGAGGCCAAGAGAATGCACCATAAACTGATGCTATCACAGATATAATCAAATGTAACTCACTGAAGATGAATCTCAGCCTACAACAATATCGAACTGCTCTTGACTATGAACTTGATCTGCCTTGTAGATGAACTCGCACTTGAGATCAATGAGAATGGAATGAATTGATGATCAAACAATGAGATATCACCTATACAATGTGATGGAGGAAGACGTGACCTTTCAAAAGCAACAAGTCGACCACCAAAGAATGTCTCTTGAAAATTGCGTCCCAAAGAAACATGAGGTCGACCTCATTAAAATACAACTACTCATTAAATCGTGCCTCTTCATAATTAATATCGATCATGCCTCTTCATCAAAATCGATGACTCTATAAATTAAATAGCCCTTGGCTATTATTTAATTTATCATCATGAAGGAAATCGCTAGAAGAATACAACTGACGCTACTTAAGAACATCAACAGTTATAAAGTGAATTTTGGGCTTCTATTTTGGCATTCATTTGTCATTTTTCATATCAGAACTTGCAAGTTTGAGCTTTGGAGAAGGGTTTTAGCTTGGTTTCAATCTTTTGGGAACGAAAACTCCTAAGGGCTATCGTGAATTGGACGAAAACCCAATTCACTTTTGAGGAGGACCTACCTTGGGTCTTCGTTTGGGCTTCATTGGAGTTTCAGGTGTTTAATTTTCGGGTCTGAGTTTGCAACAATGTTATATCAGCATATTTCTTCAGATCAGGTGCAGCCATTGATAGATCGAGTCTCAACCAGGTCAATACTATCACATGTTTGCATTCTACTTGTTGGCTGTACAATTTTTGGCCAAGTGCACCTAAGGTTTGTGGCACAATCATCATTGCAGATTTATTCCAGCCATTTGACAAGTTTACATTAAGGATTTGACATCTTCCATACCAACGGTACCATCTCTAGTTGGTGCACAATCATTTGGAAGGGTTTCATTGGCATTTGAAGTTGATTTTGGCAACCAATTTCATATCAACACTTCCATAACAACGATCAGACCTATAGCTGCATATTTCACATTCTATTTCAGTCTTCTACCATTATTATCATGCTCATATCAGTCTTCATACATTGTATTTTTATGCTGGCATAGAACGGGTATGTTATTGGCATATTGGGTATTCAAATCTTTCATTTGTATTGGGTTTAATAGAGCTGTTACGGTCTGATAATTTTCATATCAGACATAACTGTCATTTTAATCAGATCTTATATCTTTAATTTAATGGCATAAATGGAAGAGAGTTTATCAATTTATGTTGTGTAATCATTTATATATCAGTTCTATGCATTTTATTTATGTTATTGGCATTGAAAACACTCAACCAAACATCAAAAGCAATCAAACAAAACTCAAAAAATCAGAATTCATGAGTTTGCACAACAACTGTTTGACGAAATGTCAACACTCTGAAAATGAGTTTTTTGGGGTTAGATTTAGTAGGGATATCTCAAAGAGAGTTTTTTTCCTCTTGAAATTGCCAACCAAGAGTTTCCATCCTTGAATGTAAATTTGAAATTTGAATTTGAAAATGATCATAAAGGATAATGGATGATTTGAAGTGAGCCTTGACTTGTCTTTTATGAGCACTTTACTTTTGGGCCCCTCTTTCATTTATGTTTTTATTTATTTTCTTTTTTCGCTCCAAGCATTTAGAATTACTTTTAAATTACATCCAAAAGCTCCTTTTGAAATATATTTTGAATTTATTTAAACATTACATAGGACCTACAATAATATTTAATTTGCCCATCTGAAAATAAAGTAATTGGGTCCATCTTAAAATATTATTATTTCTTTTAGTTCTAGAAAGGGGGCATGATAATTCATATTATTGTGAATAAACTAACTAATCATGCACACTTCTTTATTATTTCTCCTCAAATAGCCATTTTTTTTTTAAAGAAGTGATCAAGTTACATGGATTACATAAAAATATGAGTGATGAAAATAGTAGATCCCATAGTGCTTTTTGGTAGTTCAGTTGTTTCACTTGACAAGTACAAGATTTGTACTTTGTGCATTACAACATGATTCACTTGATAGGTACAAGATCTAAACTCTATGGTCATTATAGCATGATTCATAATGTTGACATAATGATACTTGAGCATCCAAATTTGTAGTTGTTTGAGGGAAAACAATTTTGGGAACAACAGACTCTAATGTCCCCTTTTCAAAAATAACAAGAATTAATTGAAAACCCATAGCCTATTTTATTTCTCATAGGCAAAGGAATGCAATAGAGGAAATAATAATAATAATTTAAGTAGGCTCAATCACTTTATTTTCAAAAGTGGCAAACTAAATATTATTTTAAGGCCTATGTAATCTTTCAAAAGTATTTTTCCACTTTATTCGTAATGTAATTTAAAAAGTGTTCTTATGCAATTTAAAAAGTATTGTTAAATACTTGAAGGGAAAAAGTGAATAAATAAAGGGCTCAAAGTGGGTGCCTATAAAGGAGAGGTCAAGCCTCACATCAAAGTATCCATTTTTGCCATTTTCACTTTTCCTTCCACATTGGAGTTTTGAAGCATTCAAGGACAAGAACCATTTTCATTTCCATATTTGGATTTGAGGACTAAAACTCTTTTATCCACTGGTGGTGATTTGATTTGGGATGCACAATTGCTCTGAATTGTCGAATATTGATTGAGGATTTGTAGTCATTTTCAATTGCTATAATGGCACCATAGTGTGAAAGGGTTAGATTTGTTGATTTTGAAGGGGTTTCAAACTATTGCTAATGTTTGTGGGATATTCCAATCATTGGATCAGCTATGATTCATGTTTCTAGCCATCATTTTGAGTGAGGTTTGTTGTTGTTATTGACATAGGGCTTGGATCTGCTATTGAGGTTTACAACCATTAATCAATATTTCTAGCCTTCATTATTGTTGCACCCAACATTTGATTGATGTTTCCAGCCTTAACAAGTGTTGCACCTGTTGGAAATATTGTCATTGATGTCAAACATGAAATGAAAAGATTATTAAAGAAAAAATGAAGGAAGATTTATAAGAAGCATAAAAAAAAGGAAACTAAGTGAAGGAAATCAGATCAAACATAAGCATAACAAGAGCATGGTTAAGTGCTGAAGTTATTGGTGTCAAAATAAAGAACAATTATGAAAAGGAAACTCAAATCCAACTAAGGTTAAGCAAAATCATAGACAAAGGAGATCTAAAGTCAAAAGCAGTGGTAAGCAGATTTAAAAGAACAATGTCTAGTCAGCGATATCTACATATGACTCCATTATATAATATTGGGAATGAAGCCATATCTGAAGAACATATTTGAGCGAACTATAAAGTATTTGACATACTCGATGGATGTTGAATTGGCAACTTATTTTTAGCATTCAAATCGAATATAATGATATAGCATCGAATGTTTTGTAATGCAGATCGATGACACTCAGAATACTGCCAGCGATATATAGAATTGGAATTGTTGACAAAGCCAAAATAAAATCAGAGATGTTAGTGGTTGCAATCAGATCGGCTAATATTGTTGAGTATTGTGGAGCATTGCTACAGCCAGAGTAATGCAATATCAAAAGATTTGAAAATTGAATGAATATCAGATACGGATTAAACTAAATGACGTAAGTAGATGTGGATCCCAGATATCGTAAGAATCTTGAAAGGTCGTGCTTTGAACCGAATGCAGATGCAGATCAAAGAGACGTGTACATCAAAATTTACTGAGTATGTGTAAGAACCCTTGTGGTTCTCAACCCCGAAACCCTAACTGAAGATATTGTTTTTGCAAGTTTTGTGTTCTTTTGTATTTTTTTGTGGTTTTTGATAAATAACAGAAAGCTGCGATTTTGCTAATAAATGCTTACAAATTCATAATAAATTCTAAAAGTCATGAAATGAGCTTGAAAGTGTTCAGAGAATATGGGCGCATCTATTTATTGACTTTTCAGAGCATTTACAAGGTAAAAAATTGAACAAGTGTATGGAATATTATTTTATTTCATAAAAACCTGGTTTCCTCTTGCAGGCGCCAAGAATGACAAAGAATATTGTACGGCTGAATGAAGAACTAATTCCCAAGCGCTGAAATCATAACTAGATCTCCTGGAACCAAGGCGCACAAGATCCAATCAACATAGACTGAAGAATGAAGGCGTATCTTCTGAAGAAAGGAAAGTACGGCCTGAAAAGTACAGATCTGTACGGCCTGAGCAGCAGCAATAAAAAATATAGTACGGACTCAATAAAGAATGCCAGATCTCTGTTAAAATCACTCTTGATAGGTCGCCTTTATTAACTGATGAAGTTCTCTGAATATCCTTCCTGAAATCAACTCAATATGCTCAACTGCAACTTCTGAATGAAGTCACCAAGATGCAAGCTTCAACTGGTATTGCACAGTCTCAGTCTGCCAATTCCTGAAGAGGTATCGTTCTCCAGAAACGCATCGTCTGCTAAAAACCCTAGGTTTTGCAAACTCCAATGCTCAGAGCAAAAATAAGACAAAAGTTGAATAACATATCATAATGGTTCGATTTTGTCTTTCCTGTGATTATATACCTCCTTTGAGAAATTCGACCCAATAGCTCTTTTAATAATCATTTAATAAAATGATTAAATTCGTCTTTTAGACTTAGGAGAAATAATAATTAATTAAATGACGTCTCACTAATGAATAATAATTATTCATTATGTCAAATATATCACTTTATTATAAAGTATTAAAATACTTTATAATATATCATTTAATTATTAATATTTAAATATATTAATAAAGTGACTTTAATATAAAGTCAAAATATTAAATATTCAATAATCATTAAATACTCCTTATTTCGCCATCTGATCACCAAACTGAATAACTGGGTCGACTCTGAGCTGAATAGCTGAACCAGGTGCCCTGCCCAAAATAGCAGCTTCCGCCTGACCTAACGTTCTAAAAATAGAAAGTTTCTAAAAATCCACTATGGAAGATTCTGCGAAGGCCCAACCTGAAACAACTGCAATACTGAAGCTACAAAACACTGAGTAACTGCCTCAGATGATCCTCTGCACACATCTGTCAGCCTACGAGGATCAAAATGATAGGCTAACCACATAACCAGCTGCGCTAACTAGGATGGGGACATCACAGTCCGCCCTCCCTGAAATTGCTTGTCCTCAAGCAATCTCAACTCTGGATGCTGTAAAATCTCCTCTGACTCCCATGTAGCATCCTCAACTGGAAAATCTCTCCACTTGATCAGATATTCCCTTATCACCGCCTCCGAAGGTGTCTCTCTCTCATCTCGAGGATGGCCTCAGGTACTAATATCAGTTTCCCTTCGTCATCAACGGGTGGCAAAACTGGAGAGGGTATCACATGCTGACCCAATGCCTTTTTCAGGCGAGAAACGTGAAACACATTATGGACCTTGCTATCAGCTGGCAAGTTCAACTCATAAGCAACCTCGCCCACTCGTCTGACAACACGAAATGGACCATAGTAGCGAGGCTTCAGCTTCTCAGCCCCACTCTTCTGCAGAGTAGACTAACGATACGGCTGCAAAATGAGGTACACCATATCACCCACATCAAAAGTACGCTCAACCCTTTTCTGATCAGCATACTGCTTCTGCAGATTCTGTGCCCGTTGGATATTGTCTCGGAGAGACCTCAAAATGTCCTACTGACTCTGCATCATATCCCCTGCACTCGGCACTCTGCTATTGCTCAATATCAAATCAAAAAGGTTGGGCGCCTCATACCCATACAAAGCCATAAAGGGTGTCATCTGTATCGTCATGTGGTGAGTCGAGTTATAACAATACTCGCATAGATAGATCCACCTCACCCATGCTCTCTGCTGTCCAGCTATATAATTACGCAAATAACCTTCCACCCACTTATTGACAATCTCTGTCTGCCCATCTGTCTGCGGATGGTAGCTAGTACTCGGTGTCAGCTCGGTTCCACAAAGCCTGAACAACTCCTGCGAAAAGTTGCTCATGAACCGACTGTCTCTATCGCTGACTATCGTCTGAGGCAACCCATGCAACCGGAATACCTCTCTGAAAAATAACTCTGCAGTCTGCGATGCTGTGAAAGTGGTAGTAATCGGGAAGAAATGAGCGTATTTAGTCAACCGATCAACCACTACGTAGATGCAATCTTTACCCTGGGCTTTCGGCAAGCCGGTGATAAAGTCCATCGATAAACACTCCCACTTCCTGTCAGGTATCGGAAGTGGCTGGAGCAATCCAGCAGGGTACGTGTGCTCCTGCTTGTTCTGCTGGCAAACAGAACACTCTCGGACATACTGTAACACATCAGTTTTCAGCCCTTTCCAAGTAAACCGTTCCCGAATCATTTTATATGTCTTATAGTACCCGGGATGGCCCGCCATAGGAAGATCATGAAAGGCTCTAAAAACTGTAACCCTCACCTCTGAGTCAGGAATCAGAAAAATCCGCCCCTTGTAAATGATCAAGTCATCTACAACAGTATACCTGTCATCCTGCTCTGTCCTGTCAACAATGCTAGAAGCCCATGGGTTCTTAGCATTCTCAGCAATAATCCAATGCCTCCAATCCTCTGTGATCTGTGCCATGGCATTCAACTGAGGTCTACGAGACAAGGCGTCAGCTACAACATTCTGCTTCCCCTTAATGAAGGTAATATCAAAGTGATATGACTGTAGTTTACTGACCCATTTTTGCTGCCTCTCATTCAAGTCTCGCTGTGCAAGGCAGTGTTTCAGGCTGTTATGATCTGTGCAAACACTGAATTTGCTGCCTACTAGGTACTGCTTGAACTTAGCCAAAGCATGCATAATGGCTAACATCTCCTTGTCGTATATGCTGTAGAACCTGTCAGGACCCCTAAGCTTTTTGCTCTCGAAAGCTATAGGATGTCGCTCCTGCATCAAAACGGCACCAATGCCCTCTCCTGAAGCATCACAGAATAAATCAAATGACTTCGTAAAGTCAGGCAATGCTAGCACTGGACATGAAGTCATGATCACCTTAAACCTGTCAAAGCACTCCTGCGCCTGTGGTGACCAAGTAAAAGCCCCCTTCTTTGCCAAATCAGTAAGGGGTGCGGCGTGACATGAGAACCCGCTAACGAATCTCCGGTAGAAAGCACACAACCCTATGAAGCCTCTGAGTTGCGTAAGGTTCTCAGGTACCGGCCACTCAACTATAGCCCGGACCTTTTCAGGGTCCATACTCACTCCCTTGGCACTGATGATGTGCCCCAGATACAACAACTCCTCCATACCTAGCTCACACTTGGATTCCTTAGCATAGAAAGGCTCATCTACCAAGATACCCAAGACTACATCTAAGTGAGACAGGTGCTCCTCCCATGACCTGCTATAAACCAAAATGTCGTCGAAGAAGACTAACACAAATCTCCTCAACTGAGAACTGAACACCCTGTTCATCGTCGCCTGAAAGGTGGCAGGTGCATTGGTTAGACCGAACGACATAACCAAGAACTCGAAGTGACCACAATTACATCTGAAAGCGGTCTTCTCAATATCTTGCTCCCTCATCTGAATCTGGTGGTACCCTGATCTCAAATCAATCTTCATAAAGAAGACAGCTCCGTGCAACTCATCAATATGCTCATCAATGCGTGGTATCGGGTACCTGTTCTTAATCGTTCTCTTGTTTAGCTGCCTGTAGTCTATGCACATCCGAAGCGATCCATCCTTCTTCTTCACCAACACCACCGGTGAAGCAAAAGGTGACTTGCTAGGTCTGATATGCCCCATAGCTAACAACTCGTTGATGGTCTTCTCTATCTCATCCTTGAGTCGTTTCGGATGTCTGTAGGGAGTGATCATAACGGGCTTAGCGCACTCCACTCAATGATATGCTCCGTGCCTCTGTCTGGAGGTCTACCAGGTGGAATGTCACTAAACACTTTGGAGTGTTTAGTCCTCAAGATCTGAATGTCAGGGTGGTACTCACCCTTCTGCTGCTCCTGCTGGGCTGGCATCAACATGCACTCTGCTGCCCAGTCAACCATATCATGACGAATGAGCCTCTCCATCCCCCTGAATGAAACCATCCTCAGATTACTGTCTCGAATTGCCTTGATGACATGAGCTCTCCCATCAACCTTGAACTTCATCTCCATGTCGCGCAGATTGAGTGTGAACTCACCCAAATCGTGCAACCATGCCATCCCTAATACCACATCAGTATCTCCCATGTTAACAACATAGAATTCAGTCTTGAATTCATAGTTGTTAGGTCGCATTGGAAGATCAGTAATCTTTCGGTCACATCTGAGAGTGTACCCATCAGCCACCTTGACTCGAATACCCTCAAATGCCTCTGTCTGAATGCCACGTCTCTCCACCAGTCGTGCATCAATGAAATTATGTGTAGCACCCGTATCCAGTAAGGTAATCACCTTCTGACCAGCTAGGAGCCCGCGAAGTCTAAACGACCCATCTCTCTGAAGGCTAGTCAAATGGGCTTCCTGTAGCTTCCTTCCACCTTCGTTTTCACCCTCATTTTCGGACCTGTCATCATCTGAATGCTCGGAATCAGCTTGCTGGTCTGACAGATCAGATTGCTCTTCGCCCTCATAAAACCATTCCATCTGATTGTTTTTGACCTTAGGACGAAGTGGGCATATATGTTTTTCATCGTAGGGTGCCTTGCACCAGAAACACAACTTTTTCTTCCGCAATTCGTTCAATGTTTCTCGGTCAAAGGGTGGTGCATTCTGTCTCTTAGGATCCGGTTGATCCCTCCTGTCAAAGCGCTTATTTCTGTCAAAAGACCTATTAGGCCTCGTGTAGGGTGTCGGACCTGAGTTGAACTTGCTACGAGGTGCTGCAAGCTCCATGTTTCGCGCCTTCCTCATGGCCTCCTAAAGGGTAGGAGGGTCAAAAGCCTTTACCCAACCTCTCATAGCTTCTGTCAAACCCTCAACAAAGAGTATAATGAGTCTCCGTTCTGAAATACCAGTCACCATAACTGCCACTCTCTGAAACTCACCAATGTAAGAATCCAAACTACCTGTTTGCCTGAGCTGAGCTAGCTCTCTGAAATACAGTTCTGGATCCTTCTTATCGAAGCGTTCTATAAGTCTGTTGGTGAACTCCTGGTAAGTATTGACTGCATGATGGCCAAGCGTATACATGCCGTGATGCCACAAATCGTGCGCTATTCCCTCAAGATGCAAGGTAGCAAACTTAATGGCCTCATCCTCCTGCATAGGCCTCAGTGATAAGTAGTTGTCCAATTTTTGGACCCAAGACCTTGTTGACGTCTTGTCATACCCATCGAAGTATGGCAAGGTGATCTTGCTAACTGCATACTGCAAGTCCCAGTTCACTTGTGGCTGTGGCTGCTGATGCTGAGGGGGTCTACGGTCAAATCTGCCTCCTCCTCTAGGTTTATGAACATCCATAAACTCATGAAATGATAATGCCTTCCGGATCTCAGGTGCCAATGATAGGTACTCACCATGAAACCTCGTCACATCTGCTACTGACATGCCATTATGTGGTTGAAACTCCTGACGCTGCCCCTGCTGCTCTGCCCCCGGAGTCGGAGGTGGAGTCTCTCTAGGTAAGAATGTAGGTTGTCCAGGCCTACGCTCCTGATAGATCGGTGACGGCTGTCGTGGTACTGATGCCAAAGGTTGATCTACTGGTGTAGTCCCGCTCGTCTGTCCAATCTGTATATAATGAGGCTGTGTGGGCGTATACTGTCTGATAGTGCCCATCAACTGGGACATCATGTCCATCATGTTATCATGCCTGCGTCTAAACTCCTCATCGGTAATGTCGCCCTCTGCATGTGCTTTCCCTGAATCCCTAACTGTCTCTGTAGGAATCTCACGGTCTGCCATTAGGGTTGCAACACTGTTTTCACTACTGTTAGAGCTGGATCTGTGAATGCCTAAAACACTTGACACTGTCTCACCTTCAGGAATCGGTGGACCTGTCCAATCCTCGGCTCTGCCTGTCCCTACACCTTTAATATAGTGAATAGTATCTATGCTCATGAAAAAGCAACCAAAAAGCACACTGTATTCTGAAAAAGCACAGGATGGCAGGAAATCTGTGCTCTGATACCACTATAAGAACCCTGGTGGTTCTCAACCCCGAAACCCTAACTGAAGATATTGTTTTTGCAAGTTTTGTGTTCTTTTGTATTTTTTTGTAGTTTTTGATAAATAACAGAAAGCTGCGATTTTGCTAATAAATGCTTACAAATTCATAATAAATTCTAAAAGTCATGAAATGAGCTTGAAAGTGTTCAGAGAATATGGGCGCATCTATTTATTGACTTTTCAGAGCATTTACAAGGTAAAAAATTGAACAAGTGTATGGAATATTATTTTATTTCATAAAAACCTGGTTTCCTCTTGCAGGCGCCAAGAATGACAAAGAATATTGTACGGCTGAATGAAGAACTAATTCCCAAGCGCTGAAATCATCACTAGATCTCCTGGAACCAAGGCGCACAAGATCCAATCAACATAGACTGAAGAATGAAGGCGTATCTTCTGAAGAAAGGAAAGTACGGCCTGAAAAGTACAGATCTGTACGGCCTGAGCAGCAGCAATAAAAAATATAGTACGGACTCAATAAAGAATCCCAAATCTCTGTTAAAATCACTCTCTGATAGGTCGCCTTTATTAACTGATGAAGTTCTCTGAATATCCTTCCTGAAATCAACTCAATATGCTCAACTGCAACTTCTGAATGAAGTCACCAAGATGCAAGCTTCAACTGGTATTGCACAGTCTCAGTCTGCCAATTCCTGAAGAGGTATCGTTCTCCAGAAACGCATCGTCTGCTGAAAACCCTAGGTTTTGCAAACTCCAATGCTCAGAGCAAAAATAAGACAAAAGTTGAATAACATATCATAATCGTTCGATTTTGTCTTTCCTATGATTATATACCTCCTTTGAGAAATTCGACCCAATAGCTCTTTTAATAATCATTTAATAAAATGATTAAATTCGTCTTTTAGACTTAGGAGAAATAATAATTAATTAAATGACGTCTCACTAATGAATAATAATTATTCATTATGTCAAATATATCACTTTATTATAAAGTATTAAAATACTTTATAATATATCATTTAATTATTAATATTTAAATATATTAATAAAGTGACTTTAATATAAAGTCAAAATATTAAATATTCAATAATCATTAAATACTCCTTATTTTGCCATCTGATCACCAAACTGAATAACTGGGTCGACTCTGAGCTGAATAGCTGAACCAGGTGCCCTACCCAAAATGGCAGCTTCTGCCTGACCTAACTTTCTAAAAATAGAAAGTTTCTAAAAATCCACTCTGGAAGATTCTGCGAAGGCCCAACCTGAAACAACTGCAATACTGAAGCTACAAAACACTGAGTAACTGCCTCAGATGATCCTCTGCACACATCTGTCAGCCTACGAGGATCAAAATGATAGGCTAACCACATAACCAGCTGCACTAACTAGGATGGGGACATCACAGTATGTCTCTTCTTACTGGTGGAAATTAGTAAAACTAAAAGATGTATTCCTATAGGCGGCTGCAAGAGAACGAATGTGTTAAGAAATATTAAAATCTAAAAAGATACGAGTTAATTTATGAAAAGATGTCTTTCCTTTAACAAATATAAAAGAAGGCACGATTAAAAGAAACAAGTTTTGGGTTATGTGTCTTTCAAATTAAGGGAGTTTCGAATTAATAAAAAAGGTGTGATTTACTTATGGAGAGAGGTGTGACTTCAGCATATGGTGCGATTACCTGTTAGAGTAAAAACAGATTTCAAATGATGTGATCTATGAAGAGAAGCAATTTCACTTTACTAATAAATGATTAGTAAATCATTAATAAAGGCAGAGATTTATCTTGAAGAAGATACGATTCAGATTAATAAAACCAGTGATCTCTATACAATGAGACAAGAGTCTTATTTATTGTATACATGAGATGGTACATTGAAAAGAAGTTAAGAGTGTGGTTAAGTTATTAAAAAAGGGTTGTGATCAATTTAAGAAGTGGTGCGAATCCTTGCGAAGACATCTCTTTTGGTAAGAGATACAACCATTCGATGAAGACATATTCTTTGGAATAATATTAAATGTGGAAGGTAGTGGTAGTGAGAAGTGTGGTTGTTGTGTAAGAGAGCATTCTAAATCTGAAGTCCCATCTCCTTGTGTGGGCTAAGTGTGAGATCATTCATCACCAAAGGCAGATTGGAGGATTGGGATAGTGCAGGTCAGATTGAAGGCATCATCTTGCAACCATCAAGTCAAGGTCAGTGCCTTGCATTAGGGGCTGGTGCTCCTTGTAGGTAGGTGCCTACTAAAGTTGTAAAGGTTTGGATGTTCCTTGTAGGTTGTGTCCTACTAAATTATCTAGTTGTAAATCTGTAGGTTGGTGCCTACTTTGTAAAAATCATTTCAATAAAAGTTGTGTCAACTTGTGTAAATTTGTCATGTCCCCTTCTAGTTGACATCTCTCCGAGCACAGGATTGGCCTATTATGCGACCCTCGTAGGCTGATAGTTTGCATAGAGGGTCTTGATGGAGCTTGGCTCAGCTTCAGATTTGTCAGTACTTGATCAGTTGGCTTTCGTTCGGGCTCGTTCGGACACTTCTAGCCTGAGTTGCTATTTTTAGCAGTATTCAGCACTCAGCGTGGGACCCCTGCTATTTTTAGCAGTATGGATTTGTTAGCATTCAGAATCACTTCTTTATTCGTCAATTTCAGACGGCTCGTGCATCGGATGAATAATGAGAGAGATATTAATATTTAATTGAATTAATTAAATATTAATTAATTGGAGTTTATAATATAAAGTTATAATATTTTATTATAACTTAAGTGATTTCAGTAAAGGGGGTCGCCATCATCAGGAAGGGGCCATTTGACGATTATATTTTATTATTAAAATTTAATCGGAGACTATTGAAATAATTAAAAGAGAGAAGTCGAATTATTTAAAAATCCCTATCTTTAAGGAATTCGCACTTTTCAAGAAGATATAAGCTTTGCATTGAGAATCAAGCCATTATGTCATTTTGTGAATTGAAAATTGATCAAGTCTTGAGCAGAGCACAGAAGCTTTAGGGTTTCAATCTCGAAAGCATTGGGGAACGAGCCATCTCCAATGAGTGCGATTCAGAGGTTGTGAAATATCATCCGATTTATTGCCAGGCAGAGGAATTTCTTCATCCAGAAGAAATTACATAGCATTCAGAGATCATTTACCATCAGAGTTTCGTTAAGGGTTTCATCCACAGGGGATTCCTTCACCCAGGCGCACATTCTAATTGAAGTCAGAGATCTTAAGGAAAGTCGTACTTTGCATTTATTGCTGCTGCTGCAGCCGTACTGTTTGTACCAGGCTGTACCATCATTGGAAAGGGCGTACCTTCAAGATTAAGCAAAACGCCTTACTTCTCTTCAGTCTTTCACCACTGACAGGGGCGCCTATATATCTGGCTTTGTTCTGGACCGTTAGAAGGAGGGAGAAAGGAGTTTACTTGCAGCCGTACTATCTCAATCTCTTTACCAGCTTGCTGCAATTTCCAGGTTTTCAATAAACAATCATTGCTTTTCTATTTGCATGTATCTGGATCTTTATTGTAATCACCTCAGAGGAGTAATAGATAGACTGGCATCATTGTTAGCAATAGAATCTACTGTTTTCAGTGTTGATTTATTTTTAGAGAATTTATTTGCAATTTCTTTCAAAATCACCATCTTCATTATTTATGCAAAAAACTCAAAAATAGTCAAAAAACCAAAAACCTTCAAAAATATCAGAAAAACAGTCAGATCCGGAAGATAGGGGAAACTAGGGTTTCTATAGTGGTATCAGAGCTAAATCCTGCCATCCTAAGGGTTTAGCAGTCTTATGCAGCCAGAACAGTTTGGGTCTCACAGGTATTACACACGCAGACGTGCTCTGATTGACAGGCAACAGAGTTTGAGCAGGCAGCCGGAAAACATGGCTGATAGAACAGATGTTCCTAGAACAGAGATTCCTCAAAACCCTAGAGATCAGGATGATGCAGAGGTTTTGCATGCACTCAGAGATTTACGTGCAGGTCAACGGCAGTCGAATGATGTATTGCAGCAGTTGACAGTGGCACTTCAGAGATTGGGTACTCCGAGGAGACCGTCACCACATCGTGACGATGAGAGGAGTGAAGCAGGATCTCGCAGAGCACCGAGGACAGCCTCACGGACAGCAGATAGGCCCACTAGGCCTACTTTTGTGAGACAGGAGGCCGAGGAGGCTATTGCAGAGGAGGAGCATGAGGAGTTGTTCGCAGACACACTTATGGCAGCGAACGAGGAGTGGGAGTTAGTACCACCAGAGGTCAGAGAGAGGATTTCTTTTGACCGTTTTGTCACTCAGAGGCGAGAGCACCACAGAGGTCGACAGGATTGGAGACCTAGATACCAGAACAATGACCTAAAACATGCAACCAACAGGCTTAATCTAGCGATGTTCGATGGTAGTGGTAAGGTGACAGCTCAGGCATGGATTAGTAAGCTGGACACATTTCTCACATTGCGCCCGATGGCTGAGAGAGATGCTATCAGATATGCGACACTGCATCTTGAGGGGGTAGCTTACGACTGGTGGCACCATGGTATGGTGACGCTACAGCATGACAGGATCACATCATACCAGGAGTTTGTGGACAGATTGGTTGAGCGGTTTGACAGGAAGGATCCAGAATCCTACTTCAGAGACTTGGCTCAGTTGAGACAGAGTGGCAGTTTGGAGTCCTATATTGGTGACTTTCAGAAGTTATCAGTCATGGTTCTGAACATTTCAGAGAGGCGATTGGTAGTACTCTTCATGGAGGGTTTGACAGAGCCACTGAGAGGTTGGATCAAAGCCTTTGATCCTCCTTCATTACAGGAAGCGATGAAGAAAGCTCGTAGTATGGAGTTAGCAGCACCATCTAGTAGATTTAACTCCAGAGGTAATTCATCTTTCAGGGACAATAAGGGTTTTAACAAAAATAGAGACAAGTCTGATTTTAACAAAGAAAAATCAGATTTTAAGAACGATTTCAAAGGTAAATCAGCAGCTCCACCTTTGGATCGAGAGGCCCTTAATGATCTACGCAGGAAGAAGCTTTGCTTCTACTGCAAAGGTCCCTATGACGCCAATCACGATTGTCCTCTAAGACCTAAGGGCAAGGAAAATCGAGTGATGTGGGCGTATTACGAGGATTCGGAGTTAGAGAATTCTGGATAGCAGGATAGTTCTGAGGATTCAGAGCCAGAGGCTTCAGGGCCTAAGGCAGAGATAGAGTCAGAGCTTCAGATACAGGAGGCACGCCTATCTAGCATTCAGCAAGAGGGATCATTCAGGATTCGTGGAGTGTTGGCAGGGCAGAGGGTCATTACCCTTCTTGATACAGGAGCCACACACAATTTCATAGATGCTAGATTCGTTAAGAAACGAGGACTCATCACTGAGGAGTTCGAGGGCATTAGAGTTAAGGTGGCCGACGGGTACACTCTGAGATGTGAACGCATGATCAAGGATCTCCCTTTACGCTTGAACAATTATGAGTTCAAGGTTGATTACTACGTTGTTAACATGGGAGATATTGATTTGGTCTTGGGAATGAAGTGGCTTCATTCATTGGAGGAAGTCACTCTTCGACTCAAGGACATGGAGATCCGTTTTGATGTTGACGGGAAGACACACATACTAAAAGCAATTCGGGACAGCAACATCAAAACAATTTCTTTTCGACGGATGGAGAGGCTCATGTGTCACGACATGGTAGAGTGGGCTGCCGAGTGCACTTTAGCACTATCTGAGGAGGACGAAGGCGGGCTATCATCGAGACGTCCAGCGGTTGAAATTCGAAACTACGATAAGGTATTGATATTCCACGGTGGAACCTCGGGGCGAGGGCATTAGGCATATTATTGAGCTTGAGGAGGAAACGTCAGTCATGATTCGCCCTCTGATGAGACATCTAAGCGGGCGAAGGATGAGATCGAGAAGAGCGATCAAGAAGTTACTTGCTATGGGTCACATTGACTACAACAGAGTCACCATTATCTTCGGTTAATGTAGTAAAGAAGAAGGATGGAACATTGCATGTGCATTATTTCTGAGGTCTGAATAAGAGGACAATCAAAAACAGGTATCCGATACCGCGGATTGACGAGCTTATTGATGAGCTCCATGGTGCCTGTTACTTTACCAAAATTGATTTACGGTCAGGGTATCATCAAATCAGGGTCCGTGAGCAGGACATAGAGAAAACTGCTTTCCGATGTCATTGTGGACACTTCGAGTTCATAGTGATGCCATTTGGGCTCACTAATGCGCCAGCTACTTTTCAGTCCACGATGAACAGAGTTTTTCATCCACTGCTGAGGAGATTCGTATTGGTCTTCTTCGATGATATCCTTATTTACAGCAGGACATGGCAGGAGCACTTGGCTCACTTGGAGACCGTGTTGAGTATTTTGGAGAGGGAGTCCTTGTACGCCAAGGAATCCAAATGTGACTTGGGAATGACCGAATTGTTATATTTAGGTCATATCATCAGTGCAGGAGGAGTGCGGATGGATCCTGAAAAGATCCGCGCTATTATTGACTGGCCTACACCAGCAAACCTGACACAGTTGAGAGGGTTTCTCAATTTGTGTGGATTCTACCGTAGATTTGTGAATGGTTATTCACGACATGCAGCCCCTATGACAGATTTACTGAAGAAGGGTGCATTTGTTTGGACTCCTGAGGCACACGAGTGTTTTATGAAATTTAAGGAGTTGATGACTACATGCCCTGTTTTAGCACTACCAAACTTTACGAAGCCTTTTGAGCTTCAGTGCGACGCATCAGGTGAGGGCATTGGTGCGGTGCTTATGCAGGACAAGCACCCGATTGTGTATGAGAGCCGTAAGCTCAGAGGGCCAGAGAGACTTTATAGCATATATGATAAGGAGATGCTCGCAATCATGCATGCCTTAGAAAAATTCAGACAATATCTTTTTGGCAGCAAATTTTGCATAAAAACTGACCATAACAGTTTGAGACACTTCTTAGGGCAGCGAGATCTCAATGATCGTCAGCAGAAGTGGGTCAGTAAATTGCAGGCATATGACTTTGATATCTCGTATATCAAAGGTACACAGAACGTAGTAGCTGATGCTCTTTCACGCAGGCCATACTTGAGCTCTATGGTTCACATTTCGGAGGATTGGAGGCATATGATTGTGGCAGAGTATGCCAAGGACACTTGGGCTTCCAGCATTGTTGAGGGATCGACGGTTGATACCAGGTACACGCTTGTAAATGACTTGATCATTTACAAGAACAGGATATATTTGATCCCAGGGTCAGAGGTGAAGAACATAATCATGCGGGCCTTTCATGACGTGCCTACAGCAGGACATCCCGGGTACTTCAAGACCTACAGGACGGGTCGGAGATTCACGTAAGGACTCAAGGCGGTGTTCTTCAATAGATGGCGTGAGTGCCACGTTTGTCGGTGAGGAGACAAAGCGGGGAGAACCGCATTACCAGCCGGGGTTTATTGCAGCCATACGTTCGGCCCGGGGAAGTGGAATGCTGTCGATGGACTTCATTCACGGGCTTGCCCTAAAGCCGGTGAAGATTATATATGTGGTTTGTGGATGGTGAAGTATGCCCACTTCTTTCGATTACCAATGCCTACACAGCTACAAGTGGCGGGGAGGGTCTTCTTTATTGAGGTATTCCGGATTACATGGGTTGCCTCGGGCATCATTTGAAGCGGCGGGGATAGTCGGTTCTTGAGTCACTTCGGAGGTATTGATTTCTGTGGAATTTACGACCTTACCGTACCCGAGTTACCACCCTCAAACAGATGGGCAAACGGAGATTGTGAATAAGTGGGTGGAAGGGTACCTCAGAAATTACATTGCAGGGCAGCAGAAGGCGTGGGTCAAATGGATACATTTGTGTGAGTATTGTTACAACACGACCTTCCATATGACTATTCAGATGTCACCTTTCATGGCGTTGTACGGTTATGAGGCGCCAAGTTTCCTTGATTTGCTACTGAGTGACAGTAGAGTGCCAAGTGCTGGAGACTTATTGCAGGAGAGTCAGGATACTATGAAGGCTCTCAAGGAGAATATCGCCAAGGCACAGAATCAGCAAAAGCAGTATGCAGATCAGAAGAGGACGGAGAGGCATTTTGAGGTGGGTGACATGGTTTTACCTCATCTTTGCAGCCCTAAGACCGATCCACTCTTAGGAAGAGTGGAGTCGAGAAGCTTAAATGCGTTATTCACGGTCCTTCGAAGGATCTGGCGAGTTAGCGAGGTGAAACTATGAGCTTGAGCTTCGTGACGAGGTACACAATGTTTTCATGTGTCCGCGCCTCAAGAAGTCGTTAAGGACATGGAGTGTGGTACGTCTGGAGTTCTCTTGTCATGTCCCCATCCTAGTAAGCCGCGGTAGTAGCGAGTTAGCCTATCATTTTCGATCCTAAATGCCAGAGGTGACGAAGTGTCGCGAGGAAGGATCATACAGGCCGATTGCTTTCGATGTTTAGTAGCTCGGTTGCGGTTATTGTCGGGGTTGGACCTTATGAGAATCTTCGATGAAACTTCCGGGGAACTTTCTATTTTTTAGAAAGTTAGGTCGGCCGGAAAACTGCTATTTCAGGCGAGGGCACACAGTTCAACCATTCGGCTTCGAATCGACCGGTTTGATGTTGAGGGCCGGAGAATAAAATTATTTAATGGATTATTAAATATTTAATATTTTGACTTTATAATAAAGTCACTTTATTGAAATATTTAAATATTTAATTATTTGGCTTAATTATAAAGTATTTATTATACTTTATAATAAATTATTAAATGTGACTTAATGAGCATTTTATATTCATTAAAAAAGGGGACGCCAATAATTAATATTTTCTCCTAAGTATCAAAGGCAAATTAAATCATTTAATTTAAATGATTATTTTAAAAGTGAGTTGGGTCGAATTTCTTCAAGGCATATATATTCCTTCTCAAGACAAAATCGAACTATCTTGATTATTATTCAATTTTGTCTTTATTGCTCTGAGCATTGGAGTTTGCAAACCCTAGGGTTTCTGGCAGACGATCGTTTCTGAAGAACGAAAACTCTTCAGAGATTAGGCAGACTGAGGCTGTGCAATACCAGCTGAAGCTTGCTCTTGGTGATTTCATACAGAGGTCACAGATTGGGCATAATCATCTATTCAGACAGAGATTCACAGTGTTATTCATCAGACAGTAAAGGCGTCATAAGCAAAGGTCATTTATCAGTGTTCTGGCACAAATCCCAAGGTGTCGTACCATATCATTACTTGCTGTACCAGGCCGTACCAGTCAGAAAAAGGGCCGTACTTTTCATTGTCTCTGGAGAAAACGTCTTCCTTCTTCACAGTCTGGTGATTGTATCCAGGGCGCTTGGGGTTGCTGAGGAGTTTGCTTGGTTCTATGAGCTTGGAGAACCCTTCTTAATTTCTGGCCGTACCTTCTCTTTTCTGCTGCAGCCGCCATTTAAGAATACCAGGTTCTTTAATAAAATTTTAAGTATTGCTTTCCTTATTCAGATTTTCGCATTGTAAAAGCTCAAATTAAATAATATATTGGTGCGCCTATGTTCTCTGAGCAAGATCTGAGTCTTTCTATGCATTTTGAATTTATTTAGAATTTTCTAGCATTTTCTCAGTAAAATCGCAGCTTTCCAGTTTGTCTGTAAAAACCTCAAAAATACAAAAAAACCAAAATTTGCAAAAACAACAAAAACACAGTTAGGGTTTCATTTTTGAGAACCACCCGGGTTCGACATCACCTCCCTTAGATGATGAGGGAAAATTGATTCAGATGAGGTCTATCCTGAAGTGCAGAGAGAGAGCTGTAGGAGGACTATCAGGGAATATCTAGTGAAATGGAGAGATTTGCCTGTTGAGGATGCTACATGGGAGAGCGAGGATATTCTGCAGCATCCGGGTTGAGATTGCTTGAGGACAAGCAATTTCAAGAGGGGCGGACTGTCATGTCCCCTTCTAGTTGACATCTCTCCGAGCACAGATTGGCCTATTATGCGACCCTCGTAGGCTGATAGTTTGGATAGAGGGTCTTGATGGAGCTTGGCTAGCTTCAGATTGTCAGTTTTGATTAGTTGGCTTTCGTTCGGGCTCGTTTGGACACTTCTAGCCTGAGTTGCTATTTTTAGCAGTATTTAGCACTCAGCGTGGGACCCTGCTATTTTTAGCAGTATGGATTTGTTAGCATTCAGAATCACTTCTTTATTCGTCAGCTTCAGACGGCTCGTGCATCGGATGAATAATGAGAGAGATATTAATATTTAATTGAATTAATTAAATATTAATTAATTGGAGTTTATAATATAAAGTTATAATATTTTATTATAACTTAAGTGATTTCAGTAAAGGGGGTCGCCATCATCAGGAAGGGGCCATTTGACGATTATATTTTATTATTAAAATTTAATCGGAGACTATTGAAATAATTAAAAGAGAGAAGTCGAATTATTTAAAAATCCCTATCTTTAAGGAATTCGCACTTTTCAAGAAGATATAAGCTTTGCATTGAGAATCGAGCCATTATGTCATTTTGTGAATTGAAAATTGATCAAGTCTTGAGCAGAGCATAGAAGCTTTAGGGTTTCAGTCTCGAAAGCATTGGGGAACGAGCCATCTCCAGTGAGTGCGATTCAAAGGGTGTGAAATATCATCCGATTTATTGCCAGGCAGAGGAATTTCTTCATCCAGAAGAAATTATAGAGCATTCAGAGATCATTTACCATCAGAGTTTCATTAAGGGTTTCATCCACAGGGGATTCCTTCACCCACACGCACATTCTAATTGAAGTCAGAGATCTTAAGGAAAGCCGTACTTTGCATTTATTGCTGCTGCTACAGCCATACTGTTTGTACCAGGCTGTACCATCATTGGAAAGGGTGTACCTTCAAGATTAAGCAAAACGCCTTACTTCTCTTCAGTCTTTCACCACTGACAGGGGCGCCTATATATCTGGCTTTGTTCTAGACCGTCAGAAGGAGGGAGAAAGGAGTTTACTTGCAGCCGTACCATCTCAATCTCTTTACCAGCTTGCTGCAATTTCCAGGTTTTCAATAAACAATCATTGCTTTTCTATTTGCATGTATCTGGATCTTTATTGTAATCACCTCAGAGGAGTAATAGATAGACTGGCATCATTGTTAGCAATAGAATCTACCATTTTCAGTGTTGATTTATTTTTAGAGAATTTATTTGCAATTTCTTTCAAAATCGCCATCTTCATTATTTATGCAAAAAACTCAAAAACAGTCAAAAAACCAAAAACCTTCAAAAATATCAGAAAAACAGTCAGATCCGGAAGATAGGGGAAACTAGGGTTTCTACAAAATTGGTTCATATCAAATAGTTGATGTATGTTTAAGTTTGAAGTTGATAAATAAGTAAGAGGGTAAAAGTTTGTTGATATATTGATTCACCCCCCTCCCTCCCTCTCAGTATATCTTTGTGCTCTTCAATTGGTATCAGAGCAAGGTCCTTCTTGAAAGCCTAACCGCTTGAAGGAGATCCTTAAGAGCACACATGGCAAATCATAACGACATAGTGAAAGCACCCATCTTTGATGGGACTAATTATGCATTTTGGAATATCAAGATGGAAGCATACTTGAATGCACTTGGGTTTGATGTGTGGCAATCTGTTGTTGATGGGTATTCACCTCCAGCTACCCCTCCAACGGATCAAGCAGGGAAAAAGAGAAGTGAAAACAATGCAAAAGCTAAGCATGCTCTTCTTTGTAGCCTAACAGATTCTGAGTTTACAAAAGTCATGAGATGCAAATCAGCAAAAGAGATTTGGGACAAACTTCAAAACATTTATGAAGGAGATGCAAAAGTTAAGAAGGCAAAGTTGCAAACTCATAGAAGAAAGTTGGAGACTCTCAAAATGGAGGATGATGAAGATATTGCTTCATATTTTCTTCGTGTTGATGAAACAGTGAATATCATGAGGGGACTTGGTGAAGAGATCAAGGATGACTTCATTATTCTAAGATCTCTTTCTACAAAGTTTGAAGCCAAGGTTGCAGCATTGGAGGAATTAACAAACTTGGATCAGCTAACAAAAGATGAATTACATGGGATTCTTGCTGCCTATGAAATGAGGATTGAGGGGAAGACACCACAAAATGAAATTTCTTTCAAAGCATCTAATAAGGGAAAAACTAAACATGATACATCAAATTAGAAGTCAAGTGATAATGAAGTAGAGGCCCATTTCTTGAGAAAGCTTAAAAAGGGAAAAGGAAAGTACAAAGGGAAATATCCTTTTAAATGTTTCAATTGTGGAGAGGTTGGACATTATGCTTCTAATTGTCCTCAAAGTATCAATAGCAACTCAAGTGACACAAGCAAAGATGAAGAAGAGATGTACACAAAGAAAAAGGGGAAGAAGAATTCTAAGTACAAGTCAAAGAGGAGATATCAAAAACACAAAAAGAGTTTCTATTCAAAGAAAGATAGCAGCACTTCTGAAGAACATAGTGAAGGATGCTTCAGCAATGGTGAAGAAGAAATATTGTTCATGGCTGAATATGAAGGTGCTGATCAAGAATGTGATGAAGAAGGAGAAATTGATCAAGAATGCAATGAAGAAGAAGAAGAAACAGATCTAGAGGAAGAACTTCATTATGCATACAAGAAAAATGAAGAATTGAAGAATAGGGTTACCAAGAATAAACTAAAAACCAAGGAGTTAATTAAAAGTTTGGAGGAATTAAACAAGATAATTGAAGATTTGAGGGCTCAATTTGTAGAGGCTGAACAAGTTGAGAATGAATTAAAGAACAAGATAAGTGCAAAAGAGAGAGAGTGTGATAAGCTGGAACAAGAAGTTGTAATGCTGAAAAATGAATTGAATAAGCCAAAAGAGAAATGTACTAAGTGTGATGAGATTGTTACAAATTTCAAGGAATATGAAAGAAGATTTAAGTCTAGGGAGTTCTATGGATATTGCTCTTCATGCACTACTTTGGACACAAAGCAATAAATTGCAGATATCAAGCAAAAAATGGTTCAAGCTTCACTAGGAGAGACTATAATTCATTTAGTCATAACGTTATGTGTTTCAAGTGTAACAACTTTGGACACATAGCACGTTTTTGTAGAATTGGTTTTGTGGAACCACCTTTAAAAGATAT
Source organism: Sequoia sempervirens (assembly GCA_007258455.2). NCBI lineage: Eukaryota > Viridiplantae > Streptophyta > Pinopsida > Cupressales > Cupressaceae > Sequoia > Sequoia sempervirens. Next base: position 4,353 of record VDFB02123506.1, on the reverse strand, counting down.
GAAGAACATCATGGAAAAGGAGAGAAAGTTTACAAAAGTTTGGAGAAAGAAGATAAATACAAGAAATGAAGAATCCAATGCAAATTCAATATGTCTTTTCTAAAGAGGAAGTATGAATTTAGGGGGAGCTAGGTTGAACATTATATTTCAGCCATTTGGAGAAGATAATTGAAAAGTGAAGTACCTCAAAATGTTGAAGAGAAATCTAGCTATGAGTTGATATCTAATGAAGATGATGAGAAATTTTCTATTGGCCTCTATTGTTGGAAATTGTATTGATGTCAAAATGAAGAAGCTTCCATGAAGAAGAAAATTATTTTAGAAGACAAGGAATGAAAAGAGAAATGATGAATATGAGTTGAAGGGAGCATATATTCAGGGGGAGTTATACACATATCTTATAGCTCCATGGAACAGAGAATGCAAAATAGATGAAGTCCCTTTGCCATTGATGTCAAAGGGGGAGAGAAGTAGAATGGGGAAGAGTTAGAAGTGATGAGGAAGAATATGTTGCCATCAATGACAAAGGGGGAGATTGTTGGAAATATTGTCATTGATGTCAAACATGAAATGAAAAGATTATTAAAGAAAAAATGAAGGAAGATTTATAAGAAGCATAAAAAAAAGGAAACTAAGTGAAGGAAATCAGATCAAACATAAGCATAACAAGAGCATGGTTAAGTGCTGAAGTTATTGGTGTCAAAATAAAGAATAATTATGAAAGGGAAACTCAAATCCAACTAAGGTTAAGCAAAATCATAGACAAAGGAGATCTAAAGTCAAAAGCAGTGGTAAGCAGATTTAAAAGAACAATGTCTAGTCAGCGATATCTACATATCACTCCATTATATAATATTGGGAATGAAGCCATATCTGAAGAACATATTTGAGCGAACTATAAAGTATTTGACATACTCGATGGACGTTGAATTGGCAACTTATTTTTAGCATTCAAATCGAATATAATGATATAGCATCGAATGTTTTGTAATGCAGATCGATGACACTCAGAATACTGCCAGCGATATATAGAATTGGAATTGTTGACAAAGCCAAAATAAAATCAGAGATGTTAATGGTTGCAATCAGATCGGCTAATATTGTTGAGTATTGTGGAGCATTGCTACAGCCAGAGTAATGCAATATCAAAAGATTTGAAAATTGAATGAATATCAGATACGGATTAAACTAAATGACGTAAGTAGATGTGGATCCCAGATATCGTAAGAATCTTGAAAGGTCGCGCTTTGAAGCGAATGCAGATGCAGATCAAAGAGACGTGTACGTCAAAATTTACTGAGTATGTCTCTTCTTACTGGTGGAAATTACTAAAACTAAAAGATGTATTCCTACAGGCAGCTGCAAGAGAACGAATGTGTTAAGAAATATTAAAATCTAAAAAGATACGAGTTAATTTATGAAAAGACGTCTTTCCTTTAACAAATACAAGTAAATAAAAGAAGGCACGATTAAAAGAAACAAGTTTTGGGTTATGTGTCTTTCAAATTAAGGGAGTTTCGAATTAATAAAAAAGGTGTGATTTACTTATGGAGAGAGGTGTGACTTCAGCATATGGTGCGATTACCTGTTAGAGTAAAAACAGATTTCAAATGATGCGATCTATGAAGAGAAGCAATTTCACTTTACTAATAAATGATTAGTAAATCATTAATAAAGGCAGAGATTTATCTTGAAGAAGATACGATTCAGATTAATAAAAGCAGTGATCTCTATACAATGAGACAAGAGTCTTATTTATTGTATACATGAGATGGTACGTTGAAAAGAAGTTAAGAGTGTGGTTAAGTTATTAAAAAAGGGTTGTGATCAATTTAAGAAGTGGTGCGAATCCTTGCGAAGACATCTCTTTTGGTAAGAGATACAACCATTCGATGAAGACATATTCTTTGGAATAATATTAAATGTGGAAGGTAGTGGTAGTGAGAAGTGTGGTTGTTGTGTAAGAGAGCATTCTAAATCTGAAGTCCCATCTCCTTGTGTGGGCTAAGTGTGAGATCATTCATCACCAAAGGCAGATTGGAGGATTGGGATAGTGCAGGTCAGATTGAAGGCATCATCTTGCAACCATCAAGTCAAGGTTGGTGCCTTGCATTAGGGGCCGGTGCTCCTTGTAGGTAGGTGCCTACTAAAGTTGTAAAGGTTTGGATGTTCCTTGTAGGTTGTGTCCTACTAAATTATCTAGTTGTAAATCTGTAGGTTGGTGCCTACTTTGTAAAAATCATTTCAATAAAAATTGTGTCAACTTGTGTAAATTGGTTCATATCAAATAGTTGATGTATGTTTAAGTTTGAAGTTGATAAATAAGTAAGAGGGTAAAAGTTTGTTGATATACTGATTCAGCCCCCGGCCCCTCGCCCCTCTCAGTATATCTTTGTGCTCTTCAGCACCTAGTAGTTGTTGTTGTGTGCCATCTCCCCTTTTCAAAACTAAAAGAATTAATAACATTTTAATTTGGGCCCAATCACTTTACTTTCAAATGGGCAACTTAAATATTATTATGAGTCCAATGTAATATTTAAATAAGTGCTTTTAACACATTTCAAAATGTAATTCTAAAAGCAGCCTTTGGATGTAACTTAAAAGAAATTTTAAATAAAAAATAAAATAGAGGGCCCGACATTAAGTGCCTATAAAGAGAAGTCAAGGCCAACATCAAGGCAGCCCGTTATGTCATTATTTTCAAACAAGTTTTCAACTTTGAAACTATGAAGGAAAAAACCCCTTGATTGGCTAGATCCGTAGGACAAAACTCCTCTTGGGATCAATTTGAATTGAGGACAAGAACCCTCAATTCTATGGAGCAGTTATCAGTTGTCTATAATCTTGTTTTCAAGAAAATTTGAGTGAAAGTGATGAAGTGGGCGAAGTTTTTAGGTTGTCTATTGTTGTGCCTTCCAGCGAATCAGCATTATGAGGCAATTTACCATATTATTGTTGTCCCTGACAACCCTTTTATCTTCTGCTGTAGGGTCAGCATAAACTTGGCACATTTCCATAATTGTTATTGAATTTGGCACTATCCTTTCTGCATATTCAATAATTATAATTTCTACATTTCTATTGCTAGTTTAGTTGGCCGTTGTGATCTCCCCATCCTAGTCAGCGCAGCTGGTGACGAGGTTAGCCTATTATTTCGATCCTCGTAGGCTGACAGGAGTGTGCAGAGGATCATCTGGGGCAGTTACTCAATGTTTGGTAGCTCCAGTATTGCAGTTGTTTCAAGTTGGGCCTTCGCAGAATCTTCCAGAGTGCATTTTTAGGAACTTTCTATTTTTAGAAAGTTAGGTCAGGCGGAAGCTGCTATTTTGAGCAGGGCACCTGGTTCAACTATTCAGCTCAAAGTCGACCCAGTTCTTCAGTTTGATGATCAGAAGGAGAAATAAGGAGTATTTTGGTGATTAATGAATATTTAATATTTTGACTTTATATTAAAGTCACTTTATTAAAATATTTAAATATTTAATTAATTGGCCTATTATAAAGTATTTATTATACTTTATAATAAAGTATTAATTTATGACATAATGAATATTTATTATTCATTAAAATAAGACGCCAATTATTAAATGGTATTCTCCTAAGTATTAAAGGCGAATTAAATCATTTTTATTAAATGATTATTTTAAAAGAGCTTTGGGTCGAATTTTCTCAAGAGAGTATATATTTTCAAGAAAGACAAAATCGAACCATTATGAGATTGCTATTCAACTTTTGTCTTTTTGCTCTGAGCATTGGAGTTTGCAAACCCTAGGGTTTCTGGCAGACAAACGTTTCTGGAGAACGAAAACTCTTCAGGAATTAGGCAAACTGAGACTGTGAAATACCAGTTTAAGCTTGCATCTGGGTGACTTCATTCAGGAGTTACAGATTGGATTTATCGATAGATTCATCAGAGTTTAGCAGAGATATTCATCTACCAGTTGAGGCGAATCTTTCAGAGGTTATTTATCAGAGATCTGGCAACCTTTCCTTGAGCCGTACTATATTCATCATTGCTGTAGCAGGCCGTACTTTTTCTGTACTTCCCAGGCCGTACTTTCCTTTCTCCAGAGAAACACATACATTCTTCAGTTTCTGGTGATTGGATCTTGGGCGCATTGGTTACTGGAGATTTTGCATTGGTACTCGAGCTTGGAGATTGGTCTACATTCAGCTGTACCTTTATTCTTAGTCATCTTCTGGCGCCTGTAAAAGAAAAATCAGGTTCTTTATAATAAACTCGTATTTTCTTCATATATTGTTATTGGCCTTTGTAAACCCTCTGGAAGTGAAATAAATTGATGCGCCTATCCTTTCTGGGCATTCTCAAAGCTTATTTAGAGTTTATTTATT
>VDFB02123505.1:64444-158223 GCA_007258455.2 Sequoia sempervirens | reverse complement strand
TGAGTCCCTTCCTTTTTGATGTTTATTTTGTAATGAGTATGGACACCTTCGACGCCAATGTCCTCGGGCACCCAAAGTGGTTGGGGTTTCTTCTCCTCCTTCATCAAGGCCTTCGGTGGAGAAGGGGGATAAAGGAAAGGATCCTATGGCTGAGGGTGTGCTTGATAAGGATGGCTTTATTCCTGTTAAGCTGCAAGTTAAAGGGAGGGGTCAAAAGCTGGCCTATAAGGATAGGAAAAGTGATCAGGGGTTCAACCGTTTTGAGGTCTTGGATAATCAGGCCTTGGAGGAGGGGATTCCTATTGATATTTCTTTTGGGGCCATTGGTATTAATAAAGGGCTGGAGTAGGAAGTTGTTGTTAAGGATAATTCTCCAGCTTTAGGGTAGGGGAATTTTGGGCTTCCTAGTGCTGCTGCAAGTTTTCCAAGATGATATTGTATTAGCGGATTTAGCTAAGGAGGGGTTGACTTTAGGTAAAGGACGCGGGTCTTCTCCAACTCTAGGGGTGCAACAATGCCCTTTCAAGAAGGGTCATTTCAAAAATTCCTCTAAAGTTGGTCGTAAGAAGGATGTGGACAAGATTAAACCTACTAGGGATTTGCTGGTAGAATGTGGGTCTGTTAAGACCATTGATTCCCACTTCTCTCAACCTTCCTCATGATTATTATTTCATGGAATGCAAGGGGGTTGAATAGCACCTCCCATCAAAAGGCTATTTAGGATTTGATTGTGGTTCATTCTCCGAATATCTTTTGTGTTTAGGAGACTAAGCTTCAGGTGGACTGCATGCTTCAATATGCTCTTCGTATTTGGTCTTTTGGTCAATGTCAGTGTATTGGTTCTATGGGAAACTCTGGAGGTCTGGCTCTCTTCTGGGATCCATGTAAGGTTGTTCCTCGCTGGTGGATTTCTAGCCATTCCTCTATTTCTATGGTGGCTTCTGTTTTGGAATTTGGTGAGACTATTTTGGTCACTAATGTTTATGCTCCAATTGACATCTATGGTAAAATCTAGCTTTGGGCCCGTATTAGGTATTTTAGGTCTTGTGCACCTTATCATTCTTGGATCTTAGCTGGTGATTTCAATTCTGTGTTGTGTTTGGAGGGGAAAAGAGGGGGGTTACCTAGGCTTGGTCCTAATTTTGTTCTTTTTTGGGAAAATGTGGATTCTCTTGCTCTTGTTGATGTTAAACCCCCTAATGGAATATTTACTTGGAATAATATACAAAGTGGGCCAGAAGTGATATCTAAGCGGTTGGATAGATTTCTTGTTTCTAGTTTTTGGGTGGGTCGCAACTTAGTCACTTGCTCTGAGATTCTTGATTGGTGCGGCTCTAATCATTGGCTAGTTAAGTTTTCTACTTCTTTTCCCATTCCAAAGAATCCTCCCTTTAATTTTTAGCTTATGTGGCTTCAAGATTCTTCCTTGCATGATCTTGTTGCTTAGTGGTGGCGGGATGGAGCCCTTGTGTATGGTACAACTATTTATTCTTTTGTTAAGTTGCAATATGTCAAGTATCATCATAAGCATTGGAATAGGTTGTGTTTTGGTAATCTTCAGGCTAAGAAAAGGGAAGCACATGATCGTCTTCTTATTACTCATCAAATTTAGGATTTGGGATTTTCAGAGGCTCTTGGACATGCCGAGTCCCAGGCTTTAAAATTGGTGGAGTGGGAGCTTCGTGAGGAGCTTTTTTGGAAGAAAAAGGCTTATATTGACTGGCTTCTTGAGGGTGATAGGAATACTACTTTCTTCTATCATTATGTGCAAGTTTGCTAAAATAAGTGTTATATCTCTTCTCTTGTTAATTCTGAGGGTCTTTCGATTTCTTCATAATAGGCTTTGTCTAGAGAGGCTCATCAGTTTTACTCTACTCTGTTTACTAAAGATTCACCTCCAATCGAGGATGATGAGAATATGGTCCTTGCTCGCATTTCGTCTTTGATCTCTAATACTCTGAATGATTCTCTTACTCATCCGATTGCTCTGTCTAAAGTGGAGGAGATTGTGTTTGGGATGAATAAGGGGAAAGCTCCAGGCCCTGATGGCTTCCCAGTTGAATTTTTCTAGGAGTTTTGGGATATTGTGAATCTAGATTTGTTGGAGGTTGTTTGAGAGTCTCTTCATAGTAAATAGATGCTTCAAGCCTTGAATGCTACTTTTTTGGTTCTCATTCCTTAAAAGGAAGGTGTCGATAGGCTTGAATTCTTTAGACCTATTACACTCTGTAATGTGTTGTATAAGATTATCACTAAATTGATAGATGAGAGGCTTAAACCTTGTCTTCCTGTTGTCATTTCTGAGGAGCAAGGAGGCTTTGTAGTAGGTATGTCCAGGATCATCATGGAAAAACAGGCCCTTAAGTTGTAAAAAATTTCAAAAAATCAGAGCTAGGCAACTTGGCTTAAAAATTTGAATAAGTTATCTATATTATTTCAAAAATATGTAAGAATAGAATTGTAGCAAATTGAATGTAGTTTCTAAACTACTAGGTTTTAAAAGAAAAGAAAAATCTATTTGGTGAAAATTTGAAATTTCAATGTAGTAGCACTTAAATTTTAGGGAAAAAATAAAAGTAGGTGTCTCTCTAACCACCCTAACCACAATAAAATGATAATATTTTTTTTTATATTTTAGAGATATAATTAGAGGACTCATGTCTCGATGTGATGCATATTTTTTGTAATTTTTTTCCAAGTAAATAATTAATTATGAATTTTTTATTACAACTTTTAAAAAATATAAAAATTGTATGTCTGATCACCTTAACTTGGTCAAAACTTCATGAAATTTAATTTTTCTTTTTAATCCTATATTATGCAAAGCATAGAATGTGAAACATGTTTGGATTAAAAATGTGTCTTGTTTGAAAAGCTATAGATGTTTTTTTCAATCCAATCTATCAATCAGGGACTTTAGTCGTAATTTGAATAGAAAATGAATAATAATTACTTATTAAATTTAAAGTAAAGCATAATTTATATTGGTGGAAAGATGAGAATATCCTTTAAAAACCCTTTTTGTTTCATCAATTTTGGGTTAAAAAAAAGTTGTCAGCCACATACACATCATATTGCCACTTTTTGGCCCATCATGATCCTGCACATACCTTAGTAGGTTTTCAAATTTTGGATGGGGTGGTGATTGCCTCTAAGGTAATTCATTCTATGGCAACCTCTAAGGATAGGTCTATGTTTATTGAGTTGGATATGGACAAAGCTTATGACAAAGTTAAGTAGAATTTTCTCTAGAAGATTTTGTTGGCCTTTGGTTTCTCTTTTGATTGGATGAGTTGGACTATGAGTTGTGTGACTTCTTCCTCATTTTCAGTTATTGTTAATGGAAAACCTTCAGAGATTTTTGGTGCTACCAGGGGCCTTCATTAGGGGGATCTTCTTTCTCCTTATTTGTTTATTGTAATGGTTGAGGGGTTGGGTTGGTTTCTTAAATTTTAGGTTTCTCAAGGATTGATTCACGGTTGGCAGCGGGGTTTTGGTTTTCCAACACTTTCTCATCTTCAGTTTGTGGATGACATCTTTCTTATGGGGTTGGCTTGTATTCAGGAAGCTGAATCCTTTAGGAAAGCTTTGGATATCTACCTTGCGGGTTTAGGTCAGAAAGTCAATGAGAAAAAAGTATTCTATTTTCTTCTTTAATACTCCTCAGGCTATCCAATGGAAAATTGCGGCTATTTTGCAATTTCAGATAGGGTCTCTTCCCTTTGTCTATTTGGGTATTCCTCTTGTTGTAGGTTGTCAGCCCAGGTCCTCCTAGTAGATTTTTCTTGATAAGCTACAGCGGAAGGTCAATCATTAGACTCATCGGTGGTTGTCTACTATTGCTAGAGTGACTCTTCTCAAGTCTATTATTCAAGCCCTTCCTATCTATAGATGCTTTGTTCAAGTGGCTCCTATGCATTTCCTTAGGTAATTTGATGCTCTCTCACGCCAATTTCTTTGGAGTGGTAACTTTTTTTCTACTAAGCAGAGCCTTGTTAAGTGGGAATCTGTGTGTAGACCAAAGCAAGAGGGTGGTCTTGGTTTACGCTTGATTATTTTGAATGGGAAAGCTCTTGCTGGTAAGCTTCACTGGTGTTGGTGTACCAATCAACATTAGTTATGGACCCATATTCTCAACCATAAGTATCTTAGGAGGTGTTGTGTCTTTTGAGGTTCCTCGCTGTCCTGTAGAGGGGAGTGATTCTATGATTTGACATACTTTGAAAGTGGGGGCTTAGTTGATAAAGCGTGCACTTTTTTGGATCTATCATTCTGGGTCACAAGCTCTATTTTGGTTAGATTCTTGTGATGTCCCCCACCCATTCTCTCTACTTTTCCTCACTTCTAGTCTCTTTTTGATGCTTTTACTGTGGCTAGCTGGGATACTGTTGACCATTATAAGGTTGCCCAACATTGTGGATTGACTGTAAGATTTTGTTGGAAGCACCCTTCTAAGTGGCCACTTGGGGGGTTTGAGTGAGATAGGTGTGAGCTAGTTCAACTTCTTGCTTCTCATGATTGTAATTCTTTGAGGGGGCCTGATGTCCTGGCTTGGGCTGGTAGTGATTTGTTTGGGAAGTACTCTATGTCTGCTAGTTATAAGTAGCTTGGTAGGAAGTTGTTTCGGGATATTGAGGTCTCTTGGTGGAAACAAGTTTGGCATAAGTTGTCAGGGCCCAAGTGTAAATTTTTCATGTGGTTAATGGCTCAAAATCAATGTCTTACTTGGGATAATTTGTGTAAGTGTGGTTTCCAAGGCCCTTTAATGTGTGTTTTGTTTCATAACTATGATGAGAGTGTCTCTCATCTCTTCTTCCAATGTTCCTATGATAGGGAGATTTGGCATTTTTGGTGGAGGGTGTGGAACATGCCTTGTTGGCATGTTTCCTCGTTGGTTGAGTTTGTGGATCGGTGGGGCAGGGGCCCTATTTTTACTTCCTTTCTTCAAGCTTCTTGGGCTCTTGGACCATCCTTTATTATCTGGAACCTTTGGTTGGAGAGGAATCATCATATTTTTTAGGATGTGATGCTGGTGGCCCCTTGCTTGTGGTGGAAAATTTTGCATTCTTTGGGAGAATCTGTTGTGGCTAAGTGTGATGTGACAAAATAAATGGATCCTTGTGATGTTGGTTGTTGTAATCATCTTCATCTTCCTCCTCAGCAGCGACAACTCATGTGCAACAGATGTAGACATCCTACTCCGAAGGTAAATAGGGAGGGGCAATGGTCTCCCCCACCTCAAGGAGTCTTAAAAATCAACATGGATGGCTCTTCTCGAGGAAACCCTAGTCATGCTGGAATTGGTGGTGTTGGTTGAGATAGTTTTGGAGATGTTCAGTTTATCTTTTCTATTTATAAGGGTCTTCATACTAATAATTTAATGGAGGCTTAGGCCATTTTATCAGCTATGGAGTGTGGAAGTAAATTGGGGTGGCGAAGGATCATTTGTGAGTCTGATTCCTAGGTAGTGGTGAACTTGTTGAATAGGCAAAATTTAGATGATGTTAGCTGGAATTTGGATTTGATTGTTGAATAGATTCTCAACCTTAGTGCTTCTTTGGAGTTTATTACTTTCACTCATATTCCTAGAGAATGGAATGGTGTTGTTGATTGTTTGGTTAAATGGGATTTTAATCATATTCATGATTGAAATTTGGTGGATCGGGGTCAGTTACCCCCAGATCTGTCTCAATAGTTGGACCACTTGATGGAGCTTGATAGGGTTGTGTAATGCCCTTGCTTTGTATTTCTTCTTTATTTAATAAGTTTTTACCCCTCCTTTATGTTGAGTAGTTACAAACATTCATGTGGAAAACACCTGTCAAGATAATATCAATAGGGAAGCATAGGGGATTTAAGATCAAACATGTTAGTAGAGGTCACTTCGATGCGAATTGAATTTTAATCAATTCATATTAGATCAAGTATAAATGTAAATAGTTTTGGAATCACTTCTAAAATATGATGGTGATGCACTTGATTATTTCCATCAAGGTTGGCACATTTGTCAGGTCATTATATATGGCTTAGCGAGTTCTTTCTTGTCATCCATTGATCTGATTAGAGTTCTACTGGAAGTGACATGGACATTTCCATAAGAATTAGGAGTTCCAAAAGGTATATTGCCTTTTTGGGGCTAATCACGAAGCATAGGCTCAAATCAATATTCATGATAGGCAATTTTTTGGCATTGGAGGTGATCAAATTGGTGTTGGGTCATGATTTCTTGGTGGTTGAGGAAAGATACTATGTGAACACAGACATTTCATCAAGGATTGTTGCAAAACTATTAGATCTCTAGACTTCAAAGTGCATGGTATTAGTAATGGTAAGAAAATTGGTCAAACCAAATCTTGTGGGCAGAGTCGAAGACAACACCATTTTTGCATAACTTGGGATTGGAATTCCGTGGCCAAGGGCTTTGAGTTTGCTACTTGTCTCGGGTATTGTTGTTAAGCATTACCCATTCCTTCTAGATGTCAAGGGTGCAAAGCTTCTTTGGAGCCATCGAGATAGGGCTTTGAGGTGAGCCATCTTCTTCAAGTGGTGGTTGTATTTGGATCCAATCCAAAATTTTAAATGGGTAAGATATTTCATTGCTTACTTGTAACTTATATTTGATGAGAATTGTTGACTATGTGGTTTTCCTCTATCTATGGCATCTGCATTTTGGTAATGGTGGTTTTTTCTTTCAAGTATACAAATTGGGCCTTGCAAGGAAAATTTTCAAACCACAAGAAAGGGTGATAGGTGCATAATGAGGGTTTTGGTTTTAGGTATCTGGTCAAGGTTCAGTGTAGCCTTTGTAAGATAAATATTAAATTCTGTTTGTAGCCTTGGATATCCTATGGTGAATGCTTGTCATCCAAATGTAATGTTTTTGATAATTAATATAAATATAATTTTTTACATATAATTTTTTTTTACTAAATATAAAATATATTATTAATTATTATATTTAATAATATTATTATATATGATTATACATTGTATTAAATTGAGCTTTGTCAAAGTGTGAAAAAGAGAAAAGTGTAAAAAAACTAAAATTAATGGGGAAGATAGAAATATTTGAGACTGAAATATGGAAAAAGAAGTATGTGAATTGAGTGAAACGTTTGAGAACACTTTTTTGAATGTGTAGATAATAGACATCATAGAAGAATTAACACAGGAGGATTTTATTGTAGTTTCCAATTCTTGAAAATTAAATCAAATTAAATCAATTTTTTTCTCTATTACTATTTAATTAATTTTTTGGCTAAAAAATTAATGCACAACCTACCTCCTTGACCTTGTGGATGTTGTTGCAGAATTTTGGTGGTGAATTGATCAAATGAAAAATGTGTGTGCACTTTCCTTGGCCCGTGGTCTATTGTGGGGTATTGAGAGGCCAATTTTAAATGAGATCAATCTTTACATAGTATGCTTTTTATGTCAAAAAAAACACAAGTGTATTATAAGATGCTCACATTATATTCTAGATGGATGAAAAAGTGGTGGTGGCCACTTTTTGGTCACCCATCTTTCTACACATTCCTTATTTTCCTACCCAATCCAACATATTGGTGCAATTAGTTTTAACCCACAACATTTATGATGAAAAATGATCTCTTAGTGCCCTCAAATTGCCTTAAATGCATGTATTATTTAGCATACATAAATATTGAACAAGTATGTGATAATTTAACATAAATTAAAATGAAATGATAAATATATATTTCATATGATTGTCATCATTCTTATTTTTATTAATTATTAGTAATTAGGTTATTTGAATAGAGAAGTATATAGTAACTCATTTGATGGAAAATTGGTCACATGTCATTCTAAGATAATCATATATTTAACTATGACTATCATCATGGAAAGCAATATTGTTATGTATTGAGGTCTATAAAACCACATATGATCTTTATATCAAGAGAAATATTCATATAATAATTTATCAATATATAGTATGTTATTGTTCATAAAACAAATTTTCTAAAGTGATTATACATTCAAATGTTAGGTTAAAAATTAAAAATATAGGCACAAAAGAAAAAAAAAATTATTTATCAATATACATATATTAAAGTGTAGAAGAATTGAACACATACACAATTTTTGCATATATGATAACTTTTTTTTTTTTATAAAATACATGAAATATGTCATCTCAAGATCTATATACAATCTAAATCTCAAATAACTACATCAAATCCTAAGGTTCCACTTGAACTTATGTCTCTAATGAATCCTCAACTTGTGGTGGATCTTAAAAAAATAGTCTCTTGATGACATAATGTTTACTAGTTGATGAATGCAAAGTTGACTACAATAATATTTTAAACCACAAATTGGATTAATTAGTTCAATGTTAAATTTTTTTAAGTTAGACTAAAAATAGGAAATTACTTATTATAATTTAGTATTTTAAAATTAATATCTAAATCACTATAGTTAACTGTAATTTCTTTAAACTATCAATTAAAGAAATTTAATTCAATTAACTCAACACTTTGTGTTTTCCAAAGATATTTTTTTTTACAAATGATGGTATCTTAGGATGATCAAGAGTCCTAGAAAATCATGGAGGTAGAGGATCCACATCACTCACTTTTGGAATAAAATATAATAGGTAAAATAAATTTCGCATAAATTAATATATAATTATTGACAAAGAAGAAAATACATACAATAAAAAGAGGTTAGATGGCTAAATTAGAAATCTAGATTACTAAACATAAAAGTATCTAGTACAAAGAATGTATACCATCAATGAGGCCTCTTGCATTGACTGAGGACTCATTATTGATAAACCAACTATATTTTCCTATATAAAAAATGACAAGAATGTAAGACTATATGTAGACATATAAAAATAATAAATTTGAAACTAAAAGATAAATCAATATAATAAAATATAATTTCTCTAAACTATCAACTTAATTAAAATAGAATTCAATTTACTTGACTCTCTTTTTACTGAGAGATTTTTTGTGAATGATAGTCCATTAAGATTATTAGGAGTTCTACTAAAACATGTTGGGGAAAATATTTTACCTCATTCAAATTTTCAAGAATGCAAAAGCAATATAATATCAAGATATAATTGATATATAATCACTCAAAAAAAATCAAAAACATACAATAAAAAAATTATACATGTAGAAAAATTATATGATCAAGTCTAGGTGTAATTGAATTGGTGAAAGAGTACCATGATGAACCTCTCTATTCCCCTCCTTTTTCATCAATTTTTATACCACTTATATACATTATAACTAATAATTGATATATTATCTTCAAATGAAATACAAAATAAAGTAACTTTATATTTTACCTCTAAGAAAGATTGACCTTACTTCTCTTCTCTACCCCCTAATGGTATTTCATGTGTTCTTGTCCCTAATGCCTCAACTTGTGTTCTAGAACTTGGTGGCTCATATCGTGAAGGTGACATATGAGGGACAACATATTTATATGTGTTTAGGGGTGGCTCACTAGTCTCTTTGAGAGGATATAAACACAACTAATCTCACATAGTGCAATGATCAAGAACACACATAGGTGTGGACAAGGTGGGTCCACCAATAACAACCAATGCACTAAGAGCATCAATATCATGTAGTTGTGCTACTTGAGAAATTTGTGTATAAAATGACCATTTAAAGAGTCTATGGTATGGAGGTTCTAATTTGTTGCATCTACAAAAATGACTATCTTAAGGAATTCCTTTAGTTACTCCTTGGAAATATCTAGATTAAAAATAGTTGACATGGTGGCCTAAAATTAAATTTACTATAGTTTGTGGAGGAACATCAAGATTATTGTTAGGTGGTTGATCAAAAACCATCCACCAACAATCCCAAAACCATCCATACATCAAGATTATTGTTAGGTGGTTGATCAAAAACCATCCACCAACAATCCCAAAAAATATTTTTCATACCCACACATGTGCACTATTTGATTGAAAATTTTGTCTTACATACATCAACATTTAATCTAGTTTTACAATTTATAAAATGTTGTGTTAACATGACTTTGGTTATATCTAAGTCTTTCACTTGCTCATATGAAAAACTTGTAAAATGTTCTCCCCTCTCAACTTATCATCATTGAAATGGCTCATGTTTTATTGTGAGGATCGAAACATGGGTGACAATTCCCTCTACGGTGGATGCCATTGAAGTCAATCAAGGGTGTTGATGATAAATTTCTATAATGTTATTTTATTCAATAATATTTTTTCAATTTATTTTTGAATTGAAGGAGGGTTTGATGGAGGAAGTTTTGGTGGTTTTTTTTTTTGTTTTTACATTCCTCAACCATTTTACCTCTTTGCAATTTAAAACATAAAAAGTATAATTTGAAAATAATCCTTACAATTTAAAAACAGATTTACCTAAATCATATTAAAAAAAATTGAAGAAAAGGAAAAGGAAAACTTACCTCTACACTATGGTTGATCAAAGATCAAACTTTTTTTCTCCAAAATGGATGTCAATATCTCAACTTAGATATATATTTCTACAATTTCATATATTTCTATTGTGTGAAATTAATGAATCATGTCGATGGCAAAAACTATTTAAAAAAAAAATGGCTTGAAGGAAATGTATATTCATTTCTCAATAAAAAAATTATTTCTTATTTAGTAATGGATATATTTATTATTTAAAAATTGATATTTGTTATTTAGAAACAAACATCCATTATGAATGGATATTTGTTTTTCCTTGGTTTTATCAAACAAAAACTCACTTTCTACCTTATCCACATAAAATGTCAAGTATTTCTTTTTGGATTTTGGCTAAGTACATTTTTTTTCCCTATTTCATTTGTTTGGTCCACCACGATCTTACACTTACTCTTATATTACCCTAATATAAATAAGAAGTGAATTTCCATTTCAAAAACTTGAGAAAACACTAAAAAGACACATCCTCACTACTAAAAAATGCAACACATGTCTTAGGTCAAGGAGCACTAAAGTAAAATAATATAGAATGGATTACAATACTTCTCACTTGTGTAGCCTTTGTTATTACACAATCCTAATAATTAAGGTTTTTACTTCTCTAGATCAAATGACAAGTAAAATAGTTAATGGATTGGAAATAATGCAACATTGTATCTATTGACAAGGTATTGGTCAACATGAATTCCTAATGATCATACTGTTCAAAGCTTAGATTCAAAAAAAAAGAAATTGGAAAATTGCACAACATTCTAGATGTTTTGAGTTGCTATATCATTGCAAATACATCTAACTCACAATCCTCCCATTGCATTCACTGATTTTTTTTGTATTTTATGTTTTAATTGTTTTAATATTTAATAAAAATTATTAATTTTATTTTTCAGCTTTCATAATTTTTATAGCATGTTATGTTCAAAAATTAAAGTCAAAATTGAAGGTAGTAATGATAGTAGATACTTATTTTTTGCTATTTGGTGTTCATATATCATAAATTATAGTTCATTTATTTCATGTTAGATGTCAATTCAATATATGATAAGATTAGTTTCTTGTCTCTATCACATAAATCTATAGGTACCAAGTTGCTAAAATGACATGAGACTCATCCTTCTATGAAAATCAACCATTTTTATATTACACCTGTACTTCTAAAATGATATAATCCAATAATTAATTTCAATAAAATTATATAATACCAATACAACTTTCAGAAAAATACAAATCCTCTAACTCCAACTCTATCTTCTCTAATTTTTCTAAATTCTATCTTCCACAAACACCCCAAAAAAAAAACAAAAAATAGATACTAATTTCTCCAAAACACTTACTCCCAAGGCTTAAATTTGATGGCCGTACCGTATTTAAAGATTTTTGCTGTAAAATACAATCAAAATTTTAAGAAGATTGTATTAGATGAAAGGAGAGATTTTGGATAGACTGTCAAAATTTATATAGAATTCTAATGATATATATATTTGATTTATATATAATTTTTGCTTACACTAAGGTATATCATAATGTTTTAAGGGCACCTTTGAATCAAGCAAGGTCGACCGTCAAATTTAAGCCCTGAGTTACTCCTGATTCTAAAAGTGAAAATAAAGACAACCAAGAATTCATTCGCTGTTTAAGAATACTGATTTAGAAGCTTCTAAAACAAGTGGTGTAAAATGAAAAAAATATGTTCTTTAAAGTAAACTTGAGACTGATGTTTCACTTTACAAGCACTGTAAATTTACCTCCATTTTCTCACCATCCATCCAAAACCAGATTCTCGTGTAAAAAAGATGTTTGCGAAAAGAAGTTAAGAATGCAAATACAGGCGTCAAAATCTTATTGGCCATGACATTCAGGCAGGCCGAGGGATCCCAAAAATGTTTGTCCAACTTTACCTATCTTACTTAAGATCAGTTGCATTCAACGTGGCAGGCCGTGAGGTCATCCAATCCCCATTTTTCACGTTGTTTCTGTGGGACAACAGAAATAAAAAATACTGTCATGAAACCAAAACCAAAACAACCTGCATTATATCCTCTCATTATATTCTTGTTTAGCAAGGGGTTTCAGAATTATTAATTTTTAATTATTATTCATAAAAATGAAACAATGAATGAATGTTTTTGATAATATTTTGGAGATCCAGTAGCTTTATGAAATTAAGAGCAGTAGTTAACATATTTATTAGATAGAGGGCTATGTAATTAGTTGTGTATATTTTTGTTATGATAGTTTTTTTTTTGGATTTTTGAAAAAAAATTATTATTTCATATAGTCTTGAATTTTTAGAAGGTTTGTCTTTAAATTTGATATTGACATCAATTGATAGTGCATTATGAAATGTCATTTTTTTACTAACAATTTCTTAAATATTTGAACTATTTAATAGTCAAACAATCAATTTCACATCTCATCTTAATACAAAAATGACTAATAGAAAAGAGAATTCAATTGTCTTACTGTCCAACAAAAAGCTCTTTATTTTTTTCCTTTTATCCATTACTTGTAAAGTTAAGGACTAGTAGTCATTATATTTTAATCTAAGAAGTTGAAAAAAAATAAAAAATTCACAAGTTACATCAAAGAGACAAATAATCATTTAGTAACACATAAGGCATACAGTAATACATGACTTGATGCGTACATTTTTAGTCTAACTTTTTTTCTTTAACTGTTTTAGATAACTCAGTGAAAGCAGGCATCTATCCAGCCCTCAAAATGCACATTTGATCATATTTATTAATTAATTGAAACTAAAAAGTTTGTTATATTCTGATTTTCCATTGATTAATAAATACAGTCAACTGCACCTTTGATGGTTGGATACACAATAATGTGAAAGCATAGCTTATATGATTACATCATTGATGATGTAGACTGACACAATAACTCCAAGAACTTAATTTGCCAATAGAAATATGATGAAATTTTCACAGAAATTTTACTTATTAAAATATAAAATTAACTTATAAGACAATTGAACCTCTACCCTAGTCATCCTATTTTTATTGAAAAAATCCTTTAACTAATAAATACCATTTGACTTAATGAGCCAGACCCAAACAAATTTTTCTCAACACTGAACTCGCCCACAGAAAAGTGACAATGGACTACTCTTCCTCATATCAGTTTATGAATGAAAAAAAGTGCAAACCGTGAATGACAAGTATCTGAAGCATATCAGTGTAATTTTCGTTTAAATAGTATTGTTTAAGTAGTTTATCTGAAATCATATTAATAAATAGATTTTACTGAGAAAATAAACGTAATCTAACATAAGCCACTCAACTAAATCAAAACTTCAGAGTGCGTTGTTTAACAGTCAAGACATGATTGCACAGGACCAAATGACCCAACATCATTATATTCACGATTTAATAAAGAATCTGCATGGCCAGATTCTTTTAGAATTTAGGGTAAGGGATAAACTAGCAGTCAAACCATAAAGTGTAACAGGCATGTGGATAGGAATTTATTTTTATAATTTAGTTTTCTAATATCTGTTTTATAAAAAGTATTTTAATTTTTTTTTCAATGGATATATATTTGTATGTATTAAAGATTAGTCTTTTTAATAAGATAGTTGTTATTATAATATTTTAATATTAAATTAATAAAAAGAAATGGATTATTTTAATTAAAAAACATTTTTTTAGTATAATAATTAAGATATCATTGTATATTTAATATTTTCTAAGTTTTCATATATATTAAGCTTAGATTAATATTGTGATAATATTTTGATATTTGAACAATTTATGTGAACAAACATATTACAACAAATGTATAATCTATGTAATCTCAACTTTAGTATTAATTATTAATAATCAGTCTTTTGAAAATAATTTATATATATGATGAATATTTTATCTATAAATACCAAATGAATACTTGTCAAACTCAATTTACTTATTTTGATTTTGTTATCAAAAGTCAATCATTACAAGTCAAACTCATTGACCCATATTTCATGAGCAGTGGTTCAAAAGAAATCATTTCTCATGATAATCAATGGTCCACTCATTATCACGAGAGATGGGTTGTTGTGAACCACTACTCATGAAACATGGGTCAATGAGTTTGACTCTATGCTGTTGAATCTTGATAGCAATATCACAATTTACTTCTACTAAATCCACAATCTTTTAAATAAATTATTATGTTTTTTAACAAATAAATTATTCTAATAAAAATAAAATTATTCTTTCGAAATGACTTCCTTGCCTAAAGTGGAACTTGCTTTTACACTTTTTTGTGATTAACCAGAACATTACTTTGTGAAAAATTCACTTCCATGTGGAAGTTAATTTTAACTGTAGTAAAAGTACAAATATGAATTCTCTTTAATTAAGTGCTTTCTTGAGAATATTGGATGTGGTCTATGGGTTCCTAAGGTTACTTTATTCAGTTTTTGGTTGTTTTTATAGAGTTGGAATATATCATGTTAAGGTTAATTTTATGGTCATTTTTATTTGTTATATAAAAATTTTATGATAGTTTTGTTATTTAAATGTTTTTTATTTGATGTTTTAAGAAAATAAAATTGTGAAGAAAATTTTAATTTATGAAAAAATTAGGTAAAATATTTTATATTAATTTTTTTTATAATTTTTATTAAATATATATATTAAGCATGAAAAAATATAAATTTATATCTTTAATAAAGTAAAATGCAAATATTTTAGTTATTATTTTAAAATATTAATACATATAATTTAAATTAATTAGTTATTTTTTAATAAGAGTCATAATTCTTAAAAATTTCAATAAACAATAAAAAATATAATAATATAATATAAACCTTCAATATTCAGAAGATTCACAAATATTATTCTATTATCAATTCCCACCAACGAAGTATAAATGATTTATACAAAATTTAAAAAACAACATAACTATTAATGATAAATGCAAAAATCTTAAATTTATTGTTAATATGTTTCTAAATTCATATTAGAAAATATTCAAGATAATCTTGTTAGAAGTATTCTAAAACATAAAAACAATTATATTCCATCTCTTAAAATATTTTAAATTAATATCTATTTTTATAGTAAATATTATAAAATGATATATATTAATATAATTATTAGTAATACATATAAAAATCTTATTATTTTTTATTAAGTAAGCATGGATTTTGAAGGGGTCCTGATCCCTATACAATAAAGGATTAAGAGAAAGCAATAGTAAGATCAAGAATACCTACAAGATGAAACAACAACAAGACAAAACTCTTGTTGCCAAGAAAACAATAAGGAAGAATAGGAAACAATGCCAAAAGAATAAAGCAAAACAACTCAATAGAACTAATTGGTCAAGATAGCAAACCAGATAGAAACAACAAGAAAGAACCACAACAACACATGCTTGTAGCAAGGGCAGAGCTACCTACAAGAGATAGAGTAGAAACAACCAACAAAGAGAACTTGTTCAAGCCCTGGAGCTAGAACCCAACAACATCACCTCTAAGAGAAAATTAAATGACACTGTGACCTTCTTAGAATTATGTTTCTTCTTACTATGCATAGTTGTCCAAGTGGAATAAAAAACCAGAATTGAGATGTTATGATTGGAATGGGGAGACTCCCCTTAAGAGTAACTAATCAAATGAACAACAAGTACTTTAGGTGAGGCATCCAAAGCCAAGCTCGAAATAGAAAAATTATTAGTTAAAATAACCTTTTTTAGGGAGGGAGCAGTAGAGGCATTAGGGGAGGTGTCACTCACAACATTAGTAGTATCTTTTTCCATAGACAACACTACAAAATTGAAGGGAGGAGGAGCATCCTCCACAACAGTAATATTTGCTTGCATAGATGGATGAGGCCTTGAATCTTCATCTAAAGAAGTAGATTTTATAGCAAGGAACACTGTTAAATATTAACAAAGAGAATTCTTCCATGAGGTAGAGGCAGAAATAGGGTAGAAGCCTCTAGAACAATCATGAGTCAAGTGAGCAACAAAAAAATAGTGTCTGCAGTGAAAAGGAATACCTTCGTAATCCAACAACTGAGACCAAGACCAATCATTAACCTGCAACACTACCTCATTAGGTAAAGCCTTTGAAAAATATACCTCTACCAAAATTTGAGTGAAGGAGGTGTGAGTAAAATTCTTGGAAGCACTATCTACTTTCAAGAATCTACCAAGACCATTACCAATGCCCTCATAAGTAGAGGCACACAAAAACTATAAGGGAAGATAAGGTAATCTTACCCAAACAAGCACAACATCCAAGGGTTCCTTTAGAGGGTTAAAAGAATGAACCCAAGGTCTCATGGAAAGGGGGTGAGAATCCCATTCCCATAAGCCATAGTCTAAAATAGCATGTCTATCCTCAAGAGAACAAAAAAAAACAAAAAAAAAACCCTTGTAAATGGGTAAATCTCCATCAAACCTTTAACCAATGGTGAACAATGTTTGGTGATCTAGAGGAACAAATCAGGGAGGGAAGGTCACAAAACCTACAAATAAGAGTAGTCGTGGAGTAAAAATCAATATTTTTAGAGACTTCCTTACCAAGAGAAATTATAGGAGGAGCATCTACACAACTCAAAGGGTGTACAGAGCCCTCCCTAGACCTGTTAGTTTGTACTACATGCACAAATGAGAGCTATATAGAGCCATTCTTAATCGCAGAAGAACCCACACCACAACCTACAAGGGGTTTCCTAGAAACCTCAACCATGCCTACCAAAGATCCAATAACAGGAAAGGGTGAAAAATCTACATTAAGGTCAACAAATAGCTCATAGCTAGGTGGAGAAGGTAGGGATGACACTGTAGGGCTGGAGGAAACCAAACCAGACTCATTCAAATTCATGATAGGGTGGGAGAAATTGATGGCATCCATCACTTCCTAGCTATTGGGACCCTAGTTAACCAACTTATTGTTACTAAGTTTCTAAATTCGTATTAAAAAATATTCAAGATAATCTTATTAAAAATAGTTTAAAAATTAAAAATAATTAAATTCTATCTTTAAAAATATTATAAATTAATATGTACTTTTACAATAAACATTATAAAATGATATATATTAATATTATAATTTAAAATATTATATTATATTTATCTATAATATTTTTTATGATTTACTAATTATTTAAAATATCATATATATGGTTATATAAAAATATAGCAAGTCAAACTATACCATTTAATAGATTATAAAATTATAATATATCATCTAAAATTGAAAAACTAGTCACACATACCATCAAATTAAGGTTTGATCATCTATGGACATTTGGAGAGTTTGATAACACTTGTGTGCATTTCCAAGAGGGTCACTTATTATTTGCGACCATAGATCTAAATTATCTTAACTTGGCTTTTGAGAATTGAGGGAAATCATGTATTTTCCTAAACTTTCCTCATCTTCCTTTTTCCTTGGACTTGTGTAGTTCATCATATGTATGAGAAAACTTTGGCGGAAGTTTTTTTTTGTGGCCAATCTTATATGAAATTATTTTGTATTATAACTATGGAGACTATGTAATGCCTCACCTAAAGCACAAGGAAAAACATGACCAAACATCTTTTCTATTATCACAGCAACCACAACACTTAAGAATGACATCAACATGTTGTATTGCACAACATGCACATAATTTTTGCATGAACATAATGACATGATAAACACAACAACATGATTATCTCACCATTGTATAAGAAAGGTGGAAATAATGAAAGACTAACCACTCATGGGATGCATCCACCATTTAGAGGGAGAGAGAGAGCATCTCCTATGTCATGCCCCAAATTTTACACAACTAAACAATATACAACCACCAATCTTTGTTAACTAACACATATAAGCACTAATAATTGTCAACCAAAAATAGTAATTCTTCCTTTGCTGCCTTGTTGATGGATAGAGAGGTTAGAACTGGGTCCCCTAGAGCCTCTGACTTTGCTAAAAGTTGCTTCAATCTTGATAGGGATTCTTCTGTTGATTTTCTAGGCATAGCTAAGAATAATGTTGTGGACCAATTCAAATTGTCAAAATGGGTTTTTCATGAAATTAATGAGCTTAAAATAAAAAACTGCACCCTCTAGAGTAAATTAGAAGAAATGGGAGCTAAGGTTTCTGAGTTATGCAAGAAGGAGGTTGAGAGTAATGATAAAATTGCTAGTAAAGAGATCCAGGACAATGCGGGTAAGGACAGATGGATAGAAATTGAATTGGAAAAAATGAAAAATACTGTGAAAATAATTATTGAACAGAATAATAGGATGGCAAGACATAATGCCATCGTTATCAATGCTATGACTGAAAATTTGGATAAAGCTCAATAGGGGTCTTTGGTTGTTGACTTGGAAGAGGTGAAAGATAAAAGCAAGAAGAGGACATTGGGATTTTGAAGAGAACCAGGGCCAATCTAAAAAGGAAGGCATCCCCCACACCAAAAATTATTCAAACTTTCAAGAAGGGCGTCTAGGACATGTAGGACCTAGAGGTCGAGACTGAGTTTGTTTTGAAGATTCTGGGTTAGCTACTACTGGTTTTTTGGCCTGTGTTTCGGCTAGTTCTTGGTTTGACCTTCTTGACCTTTTTTGGCTGGCTATTGTTTCTTCTGGTTTTTTCTTTAATTGCAGCCTATTTTATCCGCTGGACTTTTTTGTCCTTCTCTTTCTTTTGTTGTAAACTTGGTAGTTTCGGGTCCCTGTAGAACCCATTTTTTCCTTTATAAAAAACAACATACTAATGAGAAGGTGAACATAACTTTGATATATATGATGAACATGGGTAGCTTGCTTACTTTAAGCAACTCAAGATTTGGTTAACTAATTCAAGAACGAAATTGCTAATGAACAAGACTAACACTCTTAAGACCAAATATCAAATTCATATTATTCATTTTCCTCATAATTTTATTGCAAAAATTCAAGGATAACTATATTCAACTAGGATTCTAAATAAAGAGAAACATTGGAAATGAACACTTAGAGTTAACATCAAAGATTCTTCAACTAATTCTTATAAAGTAAACTTTTCATTAACTTAAGCAATTCAAAAGAACCCAAAGGAAAAAGAAACTTGCTCTTAGTGTGGATAAGGAGATAATAATTACAATTAACCTTGTTTGGAATCAAGAAGTTTAATAGAAGGTGGTGAGAGAATATAACTCTAGTTTTTTTAAACAAGTTATAATTAACATAATACTTTTAACCATTTTATTGCAAGAATGGGGACAAAATTCCTACACGAGGATTAATTACAAACCATAATAATGTTCTCTCACAACATGAATCTAGAATAGGATGAGGGAATCATCACCTCCAATCCACTTCTAGACTCACTTAATCAACCAAATCAATGAAAAACCCTTACCAAATGATGACAAACCCAAAGATAAAAACTCTCCTCTAACTGGAATGATGATAGGTCAATTCCAAACATGCACACATGCTTTCTAAGATGTCACATCGCAATGTGACATCACAAAAATAGAAAGTTACTAAGAAAAACACCTCAATACCTATGGGGAATGCTGAGAAAAAATACAAGACTAACAAAGAAGGTTTACAACCTTCCCAATACTTCACAAGGCTAGGTGCACAATATCCCTAACCCTAGGTTTGCCAACTGAGAAACTTCAAAAGAGTGCATACAAAACATGACATAGGAGAACCCACAAGTCCTCAAAAACAACACTTAAGGAATTTTTTTAAACATCATCAGACCTCTAGTACCATTATGAACACCTTTCATTTACATGTTTTATCCATTTGAGTTCCCAAACTGAAGAGGAACTAACAAGTCCTAAAAGAAAGAAAAGTTGACTAGGATTTTGAAGACCTAGTTGATGAAAATGATCCACTGGAAAAATATAGGAAAATAGGATTATAAAACCCTTGGCTAACCCTATTTAAGAGGATTTACATTTTTTTATGGGAACAAGGTTGCCCCAACAAAAGAGAAGGCCACCCTAATACATGACTAGACTACCCAAACAAAGATAGCCAATTTTTAGTTTGTCATCCTTCATAACCAAGCCACCAACTATCAAACAAGATGCCTCAATATGATACTAGGCTTCCCTAGTGATGAAAAGGTGACCCCAAAAGACTTAGCAACATTCTGGAAGAGTTTGGGGAGTCTTGAAATGACTAGGTTACTCTAGTACAACACCAAGCCGCGCAAACTCACTAGAAGACACATAAGTTCATTTTATACTCAATATAAATGCTCATAAGTTAATTTTAAACATATAAGGCATAAATACATCATTATACATTCATAAATATACCCGAAATTATAGTTGTTTTGAGTCGTTGTATCATTGAAAATACATCTAACTCATACTCCTCCCATTGCATTCACTTAATTTATTCGTATTTTATCTTTTACTGTTTTAATTTTTAATAACAATTATTAGGTTTCGTTTTCAGCTTTCATAATTTTTATAACATGTTATCTTCAAAAGTAAAGTCAAAATTGAAGGTAGTAATGATAGTAGATACTCATTTATTGCTATTTAGCATGTGTTTGAGATGAGAAATATCTACAATGAGAACTCTTTTATATTTGTAAAAAAAAATTCTTAGCTACCTCACAATTGTCTTCCATTTTTATGACAAACCAACAAATATTATTTCTATTCAAAGAAGTCTCAACGAAAAAACTATTAGTGAAATGACAAGAGGTCCAATTGATAAATGTTCAATGTAGTTAGACAAATGACTCCTCATTACAACAATTTAAGATTCTACAATTTTAGTTCTCAAACATAATAGTGTCTTCCAATAAATGAAAGTAAATAGTACATGTAAAATTCATATTATTCAAAATGTGCTCACATAAGTCAATAAAAATGGAAAATTTGATATAAGTTATGACTTAGTTATCATAATTTCGAATAGATATATTTCCTTCTATAACAGTTTAATCTAAAAAAAAAACTAGTTTCACATATATCATAAATTATAGTTCATTTATTTCATGTTAGATGTCAATTCAATACATGATAAGATTAGTTTCTTGTCTCTATCACATAAATCTATGGGTACCAAAGTGCTGACACAACATGAGGCTCATCCTTCTATGAAAATCATTTTTTTCTTTTATATTTACACATGTGCTTCTAGAATGATATAATCCAATAGTTAATTTCAATAAAATCATATACACCAATACAACTTTCCACTTTACAAGCACTGTAAATTTACCTCAACATTTTCTCACCATCCATCCAAAACCGGATTCTCGTGTAAAAAAGATGTTTGCAAAAAGAAGAAAGGTATGCAAATACAGGCATCAAAATCTTATTGGCCATGACATTCACTACACGAGGGATCCCAAAAAAGTTTGGCCAACTTTACCTATCTTACTTAAGATCAGTTGCATTCAATGTGCCAGGCCGTGAGGACATCCAATCCCCATTTTTCACGTTGTTTCTGTGGGACAACAGAAATCGATAATACTGTCGCGAAGCCATCCAGTTTCCTTACACATATATATAGCCCCTCGCTCCATCAGATTTTTTCAAACATTCACAGCAGTGCCTCAATATTTACTCTGAAATTTGCAGGCTAAGTTATTACAATGCAGAACAACAAATTCGGGCAGCTGCTGCTTCAACCAAAACGGCAACACCGCCAGCTGGGTGTTTTCTGTGTCCGGCTACAGAACTGTGTATTGTCGTGCGTGGGTTTTTCCCAGAGCTTGGTTCCCAAAGACGTACCACCCGGTCACGTGGCTGTTTATGCTGGTTCAAACCATAAGCGGTTTGTGATCCGAATTAGCTATTTAAATCATTCTCTGTTCCGCGCTTTGCTGGAAAAGGCCAAGGATGAATATGGGTTTGACACTCACAGGCCACTCATCCTTCCCTGCGATGAAGATACGCTTAAGTATCTAATCAATCTTGTTCGCAGCCAGAAAGATCCGTTGTTACCATATTTCTAGTATAATAATTAACATATCATTGCATATTTTATATTTTCTATGTTTTCATAAATATTAAGCTTAGATTAATATTGAAATAATATTTTGACATTTGAACAATTTATATGAACAAGCATATTATTACAAATGCATAATCTATGTAATTTGAGCTCTAATATTAATTATTAATAATCAATCTTTTGAAAATAATTTACATATATGATGAACATCATATCTATAAATATGAGATGAATACTTGTCAAACTTAATTTACTTTTTGTGTTATTATTATTATCAGGAGTCAATTGTGTAGTTTTAGGAGTCAAACTCATTGACCCATATTTCATGGGTAGTGGTTCACAAGAAACCATCTCTCATGATAATGAATGGTCCATTCATTGTCACGAGAAATGAGTTCTTGTGAATCACTACTTATGAAATATAGGTCAATAGGTTTGACTAGTAAAACTACATGATTGATTCCTCATAGCAATATGACAATTTGACATGCTATAAAAAATACCTTCTATTTATCAATTTACTTTTGCTAAATCAACAATCTTTTAAATAAATTATTATTTTAAAAAAATAAATAAATTATATTCTAATGAAAAGTAAATTATTCTTCGAAATGGCTTCCTTGCCTAAAATAGGACTTGCTTTTGCACCTTTCTCTGCTTAACTAGAACAACATTTAAATCACAATATTTGAACATATATTTATTGGTCTATCCAGGATCTTCTTGTTCGCAGTGATGCAAGTTCTAGCTAAGTTATCAAGCGAGCAATAACTTAAAGTTAAAGTGGATAGATGACCAACACTTTGCTGGCAGTTTTGTAGAGAGCTTTAACATTACTTCCATGTGGAAGTTAATTTTAGCTGTACTTCTCTTTAATTAGGTGATTTTTTTGAGAATATTGAATGTGGCCTCTAGAATTTTAAGGTTAGTTTGTTAAGTTTTTGTTGTTTTTATAAAGTTGAAATATGTCATCTTAAGGTCAATTTTATGATATTTTTATTTGTTATATGAAAATTTTATGATAGATTGGTTATTTAAATGTCTTTTATTTGAGATTTTAAGAAAATAATAAATTGTCAAAAAATTGTTTAATAAGTGAAAAAAATTATGTAAAATATTTATATTAAAATATTTTTTATAAGTTTTATTAGGCATAGATATTAAATATGAAAAAATATAAATTTATATCTTTAATAAAGTAAAATGTAAATAATTTAGTTATTATTTTTAAATATTATTATGTATAATTTAAATTAACTAATTATTTTTGAATAGGAATCATAATTCTTAAAAAATTCAATAAACAATAAAAAAATATAATAATATAATATAAATCTTCAATATTATCAAATTATCAATGCTCACCAACAAAACATAAATGATGTATTCAAAATTAGTAAACAACATAACTATTAATAATAAATGCAAAAATCTTAAATTTATTGTTAGTAAGTTTCTAAATTCCTATTAAAAAATATTCAAGATAATTTAAAGTATTCTAAAACATAAAAACTATTATCTTCTATCTCTTAAAATATTTTAAATTAATATCTATTTTTATAATAAATATTATAAAATGACATATATTAATAGAAACCAATAATAATTATTAGTAATAAATGCAAAAATCTTATTGTTTTTGATAAAGGAAAAAATGGGTTTTATAGGGACCCGAAACCACAAGATTACAAAGAGTAAGAATAAGCATTAAAGTCACCAAAGAAAAAAAGGTTGCATCAAAATAAAGCCTAAGAAACACAACAACCACCAACCCAAGGCCATCAAGGGCCACCAAAAGACCCAAACAAAAAAAAAACCAGCAAGAAACCCCCAGCTAACCTAAGAACTTAAGAGCTTCAGCAGCCTCAACTTCGAGGTATATTAAGTTTCTAAATTTCTAAATTCATATTAAAAAATATTCAAGATAATCTTATTAAATATTTTAAAAATTAAAAAAAAATATATTTTGTCTTTAAAAATATTTTAAATTATTATGTATTTTTATAATAAACATTTTTTATTGTATAGAAAATAGAACCATGAGCACTCTGCAATTGAAGGATGTCTGCGTCTCCCTCCTTCCCATCCACTGCCTGCAAGGATTTCAATGGATCCTATTTGTCTTCCCCATTCAACGTTGTGCATCCTTCCTATCTTGGTTCATCCACGAGGGCCAAGGTTGGTGATGGCAGAAATTTTAAGGAAGCTTACCATGGTGTCCTAGGTTTGAATGGTTGGAAAAATGCTAATTCACAACCATGACTTGACTCTAACCCGCCCTCCCATTGTGGTATAAATCAAAGGCCGCCTTTTTCTGTGCATCATTCACCAGTAGCCCCTGAGATTTTCTTGGAAAAAAATTTTCATGACAAAGAGGCTTTCTTACAATCCCACACCCTTGTTTGCAAATTTTTAAGGTATGGCCAAAATTAAGTGATCTCCATTCTTGGATAAGTTCAAACTAGAAAGAATATCTGGAAGAAGAAGTAAGCATTTATCCCTATGCCAAGGGGTTTTTCATTTTGGAATTTGATTCTACAGAAGATAAATAAATGATATTAAACATTGGTCCATGGTTCTTCCAAGGAGATTTCCTGTTCATGAAACCCTAGTTTCCTTTGTTTGATCCATGAATAGAATCATTTTCTTTTGCTAAATTTAGTGGGTTTTTTTACCCTATCTTCCCTTATAGTTTTGGGAAATTGATTGTCTGAAGGAAATTGACAATGGGATGGGTAAATTCCACTGCATTTCAAAGGAAACAACCAATTATGAGAACTTGAATTTTTCTCACGTGTGCATGGAAAAGGATGTGTCAAAAGGTCTTCCGATAGAGATTTTTCTTAAAGTTGGCAGTAGATGCTGGTGCCAACACATATATTATGAAAAGATTTCCTTTTGGTGTAGCAAATGTTTCTCAATTGATCATGTGACTGCTTAATGTGGTAAGGGTCAGGATAAGGCTTCCCCCATTTGCAATCCTTATTGGTGGGATGGGGTGGAGTCTCGTCATTATGTTATCTCCCCTTTTGAACAAGAAGCTGCTGCTTCTTCTCCAGTACACCAAGAAAAAGTTTCGAAGTCACCTCAACCCTCTCTAGTGTATGTCCAAAATCTTCAAGAGAATGGAATTAAGAATCCATCTCCTTCGTAGCATAGGCACACATAAATCTCTTCGTTATCTTGTGTTACTCCAAATAATAGTGACAACAATGTAAATTTGAACATGGCAAGAAGTAATCTTGCAATAGAACAAGAATGGACAAAGGTGAAGCACAAAAAATCATCTCCTACGAAACAAAAGCATCTGATGATATTAAGGTCCTCTAAAAATGCTTGTAATCCGAATATATAATGTCTTTAAAATTTGTAATCAGATTTTTCAAAGCAATAAAAAGAGTGTTATCCTCTTTGATAGTGATTTTCCAAAAATAAAAATAAAAAACATTTTAAAATGATATATATTAATATTATAAATTAGAATATTGTATTGTATTTACTTATAATATTTTTTTATGATTTACTAATAATTTAAAATTTCATATATATGGTTATCTAAAAATATAGGAATTCAAACTATACCGTTTAATAGATTTTAAAATTATAATATATCATCTAAAATTAAAAAAATGGTCACACATAACATCGAATTCTAGGTTTGGTCATCCATGGACATTTGGAGAGTTTGATAACACTTGTGAGAATTTCCAAGAGGCTCACTTATTATTTGAGACCATAGGTTTAAGTTATCTTAACTTGGCTCTTGAGAATTGAAGGAAATTGCTTATTTTCCTAAACTTGCCTCATCTTCTTTTGTGTTTGGACTTTTGTAGTTCATCATATGTATGAGAAAACTTTTTGGATGAAGTTTTTTTGTGGCCAATCTTATGTATAATTCTTCTGTATGATAACTATGAGACTATGTAATGCCTTGCCTAAAGCACAAGGAAAAACATCATCGAACATATTTTTTTATCACAACAACCATAACACTAAAGATATGGCATCAACATGTTGTATCACAAAATAATGGGAACATAAGTGTCACACGAACACAAATACATGATGAGCACAATAAAACGATTATCTCTCCATTACATAAGGAAGGTGGAAATAGTGGAAGACTAACCACTTATGGGATGAATCCACCATTTAGAACAAGAGAGAGATAGAGAACATACCCTAAAGGAGGATTAGTTACAACCCAAAATCATGTTCTCTTGCAACATAACTCTAGAATAGGATGAGGGAATCATCAACTTCCAATCCACATCTAGAATCACTTAATCAAACAAAACAAGGACAAAACATTACCAAATGATTTCAAACCAAGAGATACAAACTCTTCTTTAACTGAAATGATGGCGGGTGACTTCTAGACACACCACATGCTTTCCAAGATGTCTCATCTCAATGTGTCATCACAAAAATAGAAAGGTACTAAAGCACAACACCTCAATACCTATCAAGAAATTTGATAAAAACTACAAGACCAACCAAAAAGGTTTATAAAATTCCCAATACTTCACAAGGCTAGGTGCACAATCTCCCTAACTATAGGTTTTCCAATTGAGCAACATTAAAAGAGTGCATGCAAAATGATGTAGGAGAAACCACAAGTCCTCAACAAAGAAACTTAAGGAAAATTTCCAAATGTCATTATACCTCTAGTACCATTATGAACACCTATTATTTACATGTTTTATCCATCCCAGTTCCCAAAATTAAGAGGAACTAAGAAGTCCTAAAAGAGAGAAAAGTTGACTAGGTTTTTAAAGACATTGTTGATGAAAATAATCATAATGGGAAAATAAAGACATAAAAAATATCCAAAAAGGAAAATAGGATTATAAAACCTTTGGCTAACCCTATTTAAGAGGATTTACATTTTTTTTAGGGGAACAAGGTCACCCCAACACAAGAGTTGGCCACCCCAACACATGACTAGGGCACCCAAATAAAGATACCCAATTTCTACTCTATCATCCCTCATAAACATGCAACCCCCTTTATCAAAAAAGATGCAATCATATGATTCCAGTTTTCCCCAATGATTCCATGGCCAACCCAATAGACTTAGGAACAATCTAGAAGAGTTTGGGGACTTTCGATATGACTAGGTTGCTGTAGTACAACACCAAGCCACCCAAACCACTAGAAGACACCTAAGTTATTTTAATACCCAAAATAAATGTTCCTAAGTTATTTTAAATATTTAATGCATAAATACATCATTATACATTTAGGATTATACTCGACATTTATACTGAGACACATAATTAAGGCTAAAAGACTAACATTCAAAATCACATTACAAGCCATCTTAAGAGAGAGGTTCATTTACATTTTACATTACAACTACTTTGAATTTACATGAGGTGAGGACTAAAATTTCATTCCAAAATCAAATTACATTGAATTAAACTAATTACAAAGAAAATAAACAAGAAAGAGAGAGATGACGATATCACTTTGCTCCTTGAACCTCTGAACCCCAATGGTGGTTTTAATGCCACCCTATTGTGTGAAAATAATGTTCACTCCCACCATGCTAGGAGATGGTCACATGACCAAAAAACACTCATACAAGATACATTGGAAGAGGGTAATAAACTCAACCTAATCACAAAGTAAACTTTCTTAATACACATCACACAAGGACCACTTCCATATGCACAAGATCAAATGGGATATTAGTTAAGATCTTAAATGAACTAACTTCAACATGATGAAATTAAGTTATCATGATGGGCTCAAGAACCAACCATACCAATCAATCAATACCTTTCCATTGAATGTGTGATGTTATATACATAAAAATATATGTACATGAGGCTATCCATAGCTAATGAATGTATATACATCAAAAATGTCATAGGGGAATAATGGGAAATGGTTAGAAAGCACAATCAAAGCATTTAGGGTTAGAAAACACTAAAAAATTAATAGATAAAGATCAAATACACCCATACTCACTGAAATTAGAAAACATGATTCAAAGATTCAAACAAAAAGCTACGAAAGCCAATTCAAAGAAACATGCAAACCTTACACTCCAATTACAAAATTATGACAATTTATAATGTAATTGTGCATATCCCATGTTGTAAAATCTTTGATGAATGAATGTGACTCACAATTATTGCTCAAATTTATCAAGAATGATGAATGATCAACCTCATAAATATTGTGAGTGATTTTGATGAAGGTTATGACTTCTTGATAGAAATACAAATATCTAATCAATGATGGAGATTGAAGATGAAGATCAATAGATGAGAGTAAATAAGGGAGATCAAGGGGAGAGAATTCATGAGCCCAAACTATCCCTAATTTCATGGAAATTGATTATAGATATTTTGGAGGGAAGAAGATATTTCTAAATTTGAATTTGAATTATGGATTATTGCTTTTGGAGGGAATATACCATTTGTATATTTGGAGGGAAGAAGTTATTTTGAAAGGGAATATTCCTTCTTAGAGGTAATATGCTTTGTACAAGTTGGAGGAAAATTAATAATTAAATAATTAAAGAAATTTATTTAATTTTGAGGGTGAGAGGAAATTAAGTTTTTAATTAAATAATTTAAGATTATTTAATCATGATGGAAAGGGAATTAATAGTTAATTAAATAATTGGAATATTATTTAATCAAGCTGAGAAGAGGGAAAATTATTGAAACAATGGAGAATGGGGTAGGGTGCTTTCATATGGTTTAGGACATAGAGCACACCCACTTTCCAATTATTTCATTCAAGGATAACCCTAGCGATCTCAATGTAAAAGAGAAAGAGATCTTGCAATAGGGTTGTCTTAGATATATGTTGATAATATAAACTATTCTTTTAAAAAGAATGGCTCAAGGAAATGGATATGCATTTCTTGATAACGAATATCCATTTCTTAATAAAAAATATTTGTTATTTAGTAATGGATATCCATTATTTAACAAGGCCGTGTTACTACCAAGTTCTTGCCAAATGCTAGCAGGATAGTTTTGTTCTTTGATTTACAAATAAATTGAGAGTAGAAGTGGTTTGATCAATCACAATGCATCAATTGATAGTTGTAATATATTAGATATATATGTTACACATTATATAGTTTATATATTATACTATTATAATATGATGTTAAATTTAATATTTTACATGTTGATATAATATATAATCTTATATAATCCATTGAAATGGGATGCAATTTTAATTTTATTATTATTATTATGGTCTTTACATGAAAAAAACCTTGAAAATTACAAAAAAAAGTTTATGCTCATTGACTAAAGTATTAAAAATTACTCGTAAACTTATATTTAATATAATATTATCAACTAGCATACATATATGAAATATTAATATATATAAAATACACGAAGAGTTATCATTCTCTATTTTTCTTTCTCTTTGCAATCAAATCTCTTTCTTAATTGATTTATTATTTTTATTATTTATTTATTTAATTGTTCTTTTTGTTTCATCAATTTTTTTATTTGATTCTTTTGTTTCAACTTCTATTTATATGTTTAATAATAAATTTATTAAATTTCCTTTGTATTTAATTTTATTATTTTAAATTGATTTTAGATGTGCACTTATTATGAAATCCTTTTATTTTCTATTAAATGTATATTTAAGTTGGTATATTTTTTTACTATAAAATCTTTAGTGAAACGTTCAATTTATAATATTTCTTTAAGATATATTAATTTTTAATAAAATACAATATGAGTGTTTTTTTTTTCTTTTTTGAAATGCTTTATTTTTTTAAAACAATATTGAATATTTTATGTTTTAAATATATAAATTTAGAAGAATATTTTTATGTGTAATAGTAAACTTAGAATATTTCTTTTTGGTTTTAATTTTCTAATTTTATTATATGTATGTATGTATGTGTAGACATGAAAAATATCCTAATCAACTATCTTCGATTCTTCTTTAATCACCCCTCTATTAACCATTTAATTAATTAATCTTAATTCCTCTATTAAGCGATCAAATCATTATCCTCTTTTGATTAAATAAATCATTTTATTTATTTAATGTAAGTTCATCTTTAATTAAATAAACCAATCTTATTTAATTAATGTCTAAAGTCCTCCATTTAAATTAAATAAGTTCATCTTTAATACTAACATCATCCTCTTTATTAAATAAATCAAAATATTTATTTAACTAAGTCTAAATCATTTTCCATCTCCTTTTGATTTATTTTAATCGATAAATCTAAGTAAAAAGTCAAATCACCTAATCTTCACTTAAGTTAATCAAATCATGAATAATGTTAAATCTAATGCATGTCACATCCTCTAGCTTTTCCCACTTGCAAAAATAAATCAATTTAATTCATTTATTAAATTTTCATTTTCTCACAACAACGCATACAAGTGGAATATTCCTCCATTTCCAATCTCCCTCCAAGTGGGATGAGTCCTTCCAACAAGGAATTTATTGTCCTTTTGCATTGAGCCAAGTGGCCACTACTCCATTTGACTCTCCCTCCACCTTGTCATTTCAACATTTTCAAATTTCAAATTTATGCATTTATGGACACATTCATCAAAATGTGCACATCCTTCATCCATCCATCTCTTGACAAGTGGCACCTTTCCATTGATTGAAAATTAATCCCACATTGCTTCATTTTGGGCATTTCTCCAATTTTTCATTCTATAAATAAGAGGCTTCTATCCTTCATTTGATCATCTACAACTTCATGCAAAGTTACTCTCTTCACATTGAGAGCTAATTTTGTTCATTATCATAGCATTGCATCTTCATCATTGGCTTGTCAAGGGTTGGGAAAGAGTCACTTTTCACATCAAAGTGACACCAATCCACTATGAAATAGGTATACATTGTGCCTCTTTTATGCTTCCAATTAATTTGTTTTGTTATCCTGTTTGTGAGGTATTATGTATTATTGCATAGGAGTATTTGTAGGTTTGCATAACTTAAACTAACCCCCACTAATGAGTGTTGGAGTTTAGATTGTGTGCAAATTTATGGTGCTCACAGTATATATATGTATACATATACATATATATGTGTGTGTGTGTGTATATATATATATATATAATTTGAAAAATATAAACAATTGCTTTTATTCTTTTATAATTTTAGTTTTTTTATATTATTTAAAAAATATTCTTCAATTATATCAAATAATATTTTTCTTTTTAATGATTTTTAATATTTTTAATATTTATTTTGGAAACTTCTTGTTATGTGTAGTAATTTAACATATATTGTATATTAATATTGAGTTTGATAAGATTTGCAACATATTTTCTTGTGTCTAATTAGGAGACTTTTGTGGTCAATAAAATTAAGAAATAGAAAAGAGTTAAATCAACAACTCTTAAGCACATAAATAATCTTTCTAATTTATGTTCATAAAATCAAAATATTTAATTTTATTGAAACAAAAATGATTTTTACCTTTAAAGCTTACTTTTTTCTCATGTATTTTAAGTTTAAATTTTGAAAGGTTTGATTTTTAATGAAATTCAACAAAAGAAATAAATACCAAAGCAACATCAAATTTAATAGTTTTACTGGTGAGATCATGTCATTTACATATGTTGGCTCCAATCTCAAATAATCACATAAAGAATATAGCATTATTCATTCAAATTGGAAGAACAAAATACATATGACCAAAAAAAAATGATAACTAGAGAATATAATATTAGTGACCCAAAATGTCATTAAGAATGACATACATATGTTTGATTCCAAATTCAATGAAAAATGATGTAGATGATATTTATTAAAAAAAAAGAAAAAAGAAAAGAAGAGAGAGTATGTAATAAAGGCATAGCATACCTAATCAAAATTTGACCATTCTCAAATATGAAAAGCACATCTTATCAGAGATACTCTCAGAAAACCTCATCACACAACTCTAT
The DNA here is from genome assembly GCA_007258455.2 of Sequoia sempervirens. NCBI lineage: Eukaryota > Viridiplantae > Streptophyta > Pinopsida > Cupressales > Cupressaceae > Sequoia > Sequoia sempervirens. Next base: position 125,931 of record VDFB02123505.1, on the reverse strand, counting down.
CCTCCAGCTTTCTGAGTACTAAACTATAGATCCTTTCTCTAGATAAACCTTCGGTAAAAGGTTCTGAAACAATAATTGAAATACTTCAAATTACAAAAGATTTCATTTGCAGGAACCAACAAATTCCATGTGTGAAATCAAATACACAACCCAGCTGCTGTGCAAGCAACAATCATACTTGTGAGACTCATGAGATCATGTCATTAACACACAAAAGAAACCTTCTACTCTATTGTGAACTTTAGAACATTATCTATTGCATTCTTGGTTGAGAAAAAATATTAATTATGCATCCCATCTAATTCAAAATAAAGAATGAATTAAATTGATTACCTGTATCCCCATTCATTGTCATACCACGAGACCAACTTCACAAATTGGTCTCTACCTGAATATGGTACCGTACATCATCAAATTCAAGAAAATGGTAATTCAGCTCTACAAGTCTTTCCAACCTGAAAATACAAACATGAAAACCATGTAATTCAAAAATTGAAGTTTAGAAGCAGCTCAAAAATGGGAAATCTACATTACTAAATGTGAACTTTAGAAAATAACTGAATCAAAATGGTCAATAGGATTCACAACGGAAAAAAGTCTATTCAATTGGTTGCTCAAAACTCAGAGTGTATTGGAAATAGAATTCCAAATGATACCAAAATTTTCAAGCAGCTCAATCAATCATGGCTTCAGAGAGGCCAATAAACCTGCTGACCTTGTGTCCCTCATCAATACTACTCCTAGATCATACCTTGTATCATTTGCAATCTCTTGTCACTGCCATCTAATGTATTAATTACTATATATTGCAAGTTCATAGTTTCTCACCTTTCATCCCAAAAAATAATAATTTGAGACTCCATCTTCATTATATCCAAGAGATGCACTCCTGCCAAAGATTACAAAATTGGAGGACTTCAAACCACCTAGAGGAAATAATAAAAAATAGTGAAATATCATCCAGAAAAAATATATATCAGAAATCACAAATATGTGGCTTGAAAAGTATCAAACATACTTCAGTGCTCCTTTCACATCATCATAAGATGTCGGTTTCTGTAGCCTACAGGTGAGATCCACCACAGAAACATTAGGAAAGCCAATCCAGTTAGCTTCCCATTCAACACTGGAAGAACAACTCCAATGCCTGCAGAATACAAAATTGTGGAAGATAGTAATCAGTATCATTCTGCTAAATCTAGAAGTTATTACTAATATGAATAGAAACAAACAAAAGCCTTTGCAGATGTGAAAAAACTCTGCAATACAATTCTTCAGCAGACATTAGCAGGTCTGGAATCCGTCTTAACGCAAACTATTGTACCTCTGCTAGCTATTCACATTTTTATTATTTTATTGTTGAAACATATTCTTCTCTATTTCCATTTTAGACTGTGCATTCAGCAATGGCCTACGCGTAGAAGGAATTGGAAGAGGCAGAGGAGGTGCATAAACAAAGCAGGTGTGTTGTTAATTGTAACTACATGCTAGAAGACAAAATAGAGTGTTGATGTTGTGTGTTACAACAAAGTAAGCACATAAAAATGAAGTTACTGACATCTTCGAAAAGTTTTACAGTTATTGCTTGGCTTGGCATAACAAATCAGCGGTGAGCAAGTCTTAAATCTTGATGCTATTCAACTAATAAAATCAGAAAGATCTCTGCAGGGGAAATGGTATCACAGGCTGTGCAAAGATATTCGTGCAACCATAGCATGAGTATACTTCTATAATAGAGGGGCTAAAGGGAGGAGCGATAATACATGGTTTGTGCAGAGGCTTCGGCCAGAGCAATATTCTGATAGGAAGGATTCATTCATGCCATGAAAATGGTATTGTGGTCATCTATCCGTTGGAATCCGAGGGATAATTGAGCTCTGCAACAGACATGGCAGCTGTAATATGCACCTGGAGGAGGCAGAAAACTAAACCACCCGCTTCTGGCTACACTTCTGAAGATCCTTCCTTGCATGATATAGTGTACATGAAGTGAATATGACTCTGGTTCTTCACTTGCATTTGCATAGCAGGTTATGCCTATCCAATTTGAATTAACTTGATTGCGTGGGTGAATCAGCTTAAGCGCGTCAATATGTTCCCAAAACGCTGCAATCCCGATGTTGAAATCTACAAAACTCTGCAATACCGATGTTGAAATCTGCTAACCATGCTTCGTCTTCCTCACCGCTGTCACCGTCCATTAGGGATTGAGAGTAGTCGTGGACGATATTCAGGTGAGACATTGTGAAGATGGATGCTGATAAAAAACTGAAGCGCATAAAGATACAGTTTGTATGAAACGGTTTGCATGCCAACGCCACTCACCACTACCTTATCAACGTGATGCATGTCTCTCATAAAATTTACTGAATTTTAATTCTTTCAAACTCGAAGACTTTGATGCGCATCAAGTTTTGCTTGAAGAGTTTTTATTGACACAGGTTGTTTGCTTTCACTGTAACCCCTCTTGGTGTAATAATAGTGTTATGCTTAAGATTATAATTAGCCGATAGGCTATTATAGGTGGGAAATCCCACCGGAAAAGTCTATTGTCTGATGCCGATAAAATTGTCCGATGCTAAGAAAATTGTCCGAAGAAAACGTACGCCTCCCTGTGCATTCAATAAGGCATGGTACCCATGCCATTTTCACGTGAAGGTATGGCCACCCATTCCTCGGCATGAGAAGACTGCAGGATGTGGAAATGATATGGCAGGGCATGAGAAATGCTGCATGAGAAATACTGAAGAAATAAATATGGCAGGGCATGAGAAATGCTGTGGATATCAGCCCTAGCTGGAATAATCGAAGTCTTTGGGGAAGAAATACATCTTGTATGTTTTGGCACAATGGCGGAGTGAAAACATGGTCTTCCTTTAGATTTTTGAGTCATAGTACATTGGAATTTTGGCGCCTTAGAGAAACGTGTTTTGGAGTGTGAGCTTCAGATTTGTGGGCGTGGTTTATAATGAAGGCTGGGCACATCATTTTCTTCCAACAATTGGGTTTATCAAGCTGTGTATTTGATGCAAACTGAGCAGAAAAAGGAAAATTGCGATTTACTGAGCAAGACGTCTTTTGAATAAGTTCTTTTGCTGAGTCGTGGCCACTCTTGGAGGGTTTAGAAACATCGAATCTCCTGTTTGTGGCTGGGCGCGCCTTGCACAAGGAAAAAACAAGTGCCATATTGAATCTATGCTAGCAGCTCGAGCTTGATATCTTTCTCTGTGGGCGCCATCTTCATTCTCAGGCTGTATTCGACTCAATACATCCAGGTTTGAGAAATTTCAGTTGCTTTGTCTACAGTTAAAAACCATTTAGGTAGAAAAGGGCATAGGTCTGCAATTTACAATTATTATTTGCATAGCCTACATCGAACAAAAAGCTATCATAATTTGCAGCAATTTAAAACGAGGCTTCCCTAGATTACGGTTTTACCTTTTTTTATTTCGTTTGGGTGTTTTCTGTGAAGATTCCTTGTGGATAATAACAAATTTACCCAAGAAAAAACAATTTTGGCTATAGGACATTGACATTGTTACATTCTTCCCTCTTTCCTTGTGGATAATAACAAATCTGCCCAATAAAAAATAATTTCAGAGGTTTGTCTTGCCCAGATGCTGCTCGCTTGCTTCCTCCATACACACCCATTACTTCCTCCATACAACCCATTACTCTATAAATTCACCCCCTAACAAAACTCAAATAGGCATCATATTGTAACTAATCAACTATCAGATTGCTGCTTATGGATTCAGAGTCATCCACTCCATTGTAAGTATGAGCTTGTAAATTTCCATTAGGCTATGAATTTGTAGTTGGACTTATTTACTTCTGTTGTCATTTTCTTAAAGCATTTAGCAAGCCCAATAATGTAAATCTCATTTATAACAAGTTTGGGGTGGCCTCAATAGAAAGTTAGCTAAAGTTTGGTTGAAAATTGAGCCTTCTTTATGAAATTTTAAATTTTAGGTCTTAATTTCTGTTGTGTCCACATGGTGCTAATTTGTGGAATCGTTGATTCAGATTCACTTCCGGTCAGGAGCTTTCAAATTTTAGGTCTTAATTTCTGATGTGTCCACATGGTGCTAATTTGTGGAATCGTTGATTTAGATTCACTTCCAGTCAGGATCTTTCAACGTTTCTTGCTTCCTCTGGATTTGTGCACAAAACTTGGGAAGAAATACGCGGTGATTTTGTAAATAATGTAGATACTTATGTTCTCAAAGAGTATGAAGGTGTAATATATGTGGTCTTTTCCTCCTTGTACATGGATGATTTCATAGTGAGGGATAGTAAATATGGAGAGTGCCAGAAACAGAATGAGAACAAAATCTTCTCTCCTTGCCTCAAGGGCAATGATGATCAACCTGCCCTTGTTCACAAGGGAGCTCTCAGGTGATCCATGTATATTCTAGAAAATTCAGATTTCAAAGACAAGGTAAATAGTTCTATAAACCCCTTTAATTGTAAGGACGGTGTTTCTTTTTTAAAGGATTCAGGGCATTTATGCTTATGGGGTGATTGGACAATGGCCATGGTGGCCCGAAGTGCTGGTAGTGGTAATTGTGTTTAGTTTATTTTACTTGTTTGAAAATAGATCCATTAACCTGATTTATCTATCACCGTCTGTGAGCGGTATCTCTGTATTTGCATTTCTAAAATACAATTGTTGTACCCAGCTGTAGTTTTTGAGTATATGCCATGATCAGACAACACCCAGATGTTCTTTTACCCTTCCTATATATATTAGGCCTGCTTCACATAGAGTCTTGTATGGTGTACCCTTTTCCTCTATTGACATTATCCTTGATGAAAATTAGATCCCCTGAAAAACTCTTGGACAACGCTTATCATCCTTGATTTTGTGGAAATCTGAATGATCAGACAACACCCAAGGGTTCATCTATTCTGCTTTATATATTAGGCCTTCTTCGCACATAGTTATGCATGGCATATCCTTTTTTTTTCCTCTCTATAAATAAAGATACATGCTAAAAACTTTTTTGATATATCTTGTTAATTAATCTACTATTAGCTGAAAACACAGGAACTATCCAAATTTATTGACTATCCTTAATAAAACTTCTATCTAGAAACTATAGACATTATCCTTGATGAAAATTAGAGCCCTTGAAGAAGTTCTAGACACCGCTTGTTATCATTTTCTCTCTTTCAAGCATTCTATCAATTGGGAACTAAAGCTCCTTCCATGATATAAAATCCAGAAGCCCAAGAAATGATAAAACTTGTGATCTATGTCTTGTTGCTCCAGATATTATACAAAGTTATATGATTATGAATGTTAATATTTTGCATCATGCATACATATTATATTGATTAATTTTGTGAATTTTATTTGCCATGCTGAGAACTTTTGCAATTACAAGTTTTGCACTCTTTAGAAAGCAATTTCACTTAGCAAATGAATAACAGGACTTCCATATCAAGGTAAAGAAAAAAAAATGTTTATTAAATAAAACTGGAAATGGAAATCAATCGTTATCGAGAATCTATATTCTCTCTTTTGGTTTAAGAGAGATCAAGTTTTAAAATTTAATGTAACCCAGATTATTTGTCTGTCTCATCAGATGTAGAATTATACTAAGCTAAGAAGAGAACAAGCCATTCAATTTGTGGGTCATTCTATGGGAGATGCAGTCGCAACCTTGGCGACAATCTGGTTTTTGGAAAAAAGAGTAAGACAAATCTCACCATTTTGCATTACATTTGGTTCTCCTTTGGTGGAAGATGTTAGACTTGGGGAAGCAATTGGCCGTGAGGACTGGTCAGGAAAATTTTTTCATGTTGTCTCCAAGTATGATATTGTTCCTTGAATGCTCCTTGCACCACTCGAATCAATTTCCAAGCCTTTAAGTGCAATTTTGCCTCACTATGGGAGCTTAATGGGAAATGTTTCTGTGGTTGTATCACATCCTTCCATTCAAGAAGCTTGCAAGACTCCTCTTAACAATGTATTGCAGTACACATCTACAATAGCAAACAATTATGTAGGAGATTCTGATCCTCGAAGTCCTTATAGACCATTTGGTACTTACATGTTCTGTTCAAAGCATGGTGCAGTTTGTATTGAGGATAGTGAAGCTGTCTTGAAGATGCTTCATTTTACTATGAGCAAAGAAGGAATGTCTTTTGATGAATTTGCAAGTGCCTGTATTTCAGAGCATATTGGTTATGGCAATGTGTTGGGATTTGTCACTGCACACTTACTAAACACAATCAAGATTGATTGCAAACCAATTTCAGTCTAGTGGAGTGTAAAATTTCATAACTAAGTCCATAAAAACCAATGATTTATGAAAAAGATAACCCCTTTGTTGCTTAAACAAAAATTATTATCAATGTTTTGTTGGGTAGTCGAGTCCAATGAATTAAAATCCCATAAGTCCCCAAATTGTTGAATCTGTTTATTGAATAAATAATACGTACACCTTGGAAAGGAGACACCAATGGATTGACCTTGATATTATACCATTTTATTCCACAAAATAGACAAGGACCCAAAATTGAAATTGTGTTGCAAGGAAGAACTTTTTTAGTTTAAGCATTTGCAAACATGTTGCCAAGCCTTCCATATGGAAATGTAGAGGAAATGAAGCTTTAATATGAAAGAAAGAGCCAACAAAATTTTATCCGACTATTAACTAGGTTGAGAGCTCTTAAGATCATTCTCAAAGGATTTGTTGTGACACCATTTGGCATAGCATACTGATTTAAGTAAAGTTCCATTTTCATAATCAAATCTTCTCGCATCCCATCATCAATTGACTTTTGCTATAAATAGTTAGTCTTAAGAAAAGCAATTTACATTTTTCTTTCGATTTTTTCCCATGCCCTTCAGTATAAAAGTATATCCTACTATCGACATTACCATTGTACCTCGTTGAGGTGCAAGCGCTAGTTATAGTAACAATGTTATGATTAGAGCTCTAATTACAATTAGTGTTAGTTGTAGAAATAAGATTAGTTTTAGGGTTAAATTTATATTTAATGTTTTAGTTACAAGGAAGTTTAGGGTTGGCCTTAAAATAAGGTTATGGTTATAGTTAGTGTTAGGGTTAGTGTCAAGTTTTAGGTTATAAGTAGAATAACCTATAAAATAATATTTGCTTTCCTTTTCTAAGTCTATTATTACAATGTCAAATTGATCAAGAAAATCAATGGTTAAATGTTATTAATATAATTAATTTTATATTGTATTTACTAATATGTAAAATTATTATATAATTATATATTTAAAAATAATGTTCAGCAATATTATATTAAATATTATTATAGTAATATTTTTAATTATATTATATATCATTATTATATTCTTATTTATAAAATATATAATATATAATAATAATTATTATATTGTTATTTATAAAATATATAATTATATAATAATTATTATTATATTGTTATTTATAAAATATATAATTATTTAATTATTATTATTGTATTATATTATTATTATATATTTTTACTGTTATTTTATAATTATATGTTAAATATAATATAATTTAAAATATAATTATAATAATAGTTATTATATTATAATAAGAGTGAATTCAATAATTTTTTTTGTTAAATTAAGTCTTAAATCTTATTTCTTTCTAGAAAAATTAAAGACTATTCCATCCATAAAAATAAACATAAAGAGTTGGTTAGTGGTTAGAAAATAAATAACAACTTTCCTCCCAAGGTAGGAAAGTTGGCTTGGGTAGTGGGTTTTCTCCCCATTTGTCTTGGGTTCAACTCTCCTCTTGGGTACCGGGTTGCTCGGGGTACCCAAGCTACAGGTGTGTAATGTCCCCTTCTCATCAGTGATCAGCATTGCAGTTCATCAGTGTATTCCGGAACCCGTAGACTGGAATGAGGTGAAAATTAGGGTTTCTTGGCTTGGAGTTTTGTGGTATTTCATATTATTTACTATTTTTAGTAAATGCTAGTTGTGGCAGTTGCAGTTGTCCATTCTTAATCCTTGGCAGTTGGAGCAGTTGTTATATTTTTGGTTTGGTCTTCAGTTGGCAAAAATATTTAATTAATGGCTTTTTGTTCTAATTCACTGTTGACCCCCACCTTGGCCTAAGGAGGTAACTTAAGTTGTTTTAAAGTGGGGCCATGAAGGGGTACGCCTTCATCATAAATTTAATTAGTCTTTATTCAAATATTTCATCATCTTGAAAAGTGGACGCCACTTTTATATTTTTGAATAAAGTGAATTTATATGAGGCCTTTTGGGACGCCACCTTGTGAAGTTGAATGGTTTTTGGAAATTGAAGGGTCTCCTGTGTCTCTTGGTCTGCTTCTCAGGCATTTGAAGAGTTTGTGAGCTCTTATTTATTGAAGGCTTTTGCTCCAGCATTTCATCCATGAAAATTATGCTAAAGTTATGCTGTCGAAATGACAATTGACAAATTGCTTCGAGGAAGTCTACCTCCTAGCCTCTCATCCAATTTCGTGTTTGCAATATAACACCTAGTTGGCTACATTGCTGCTTCTCAACTTCAGACTAGCAGATTGAGCATCAAAGATTGAAGAATTTTGGAGATTTTGGTAATTTTGGTTTGCTGTTTCATCAACTGCTGAAAGTGATTTTTATTCATGGCTTATTTTCCAGCTTGAATTTCGTTCTGGGTATTTAACCAATCTGTTTGCTGACCTTGGGCGACCATTCATGCAAGTTTTGAGATTTTATTTTGAAGTGCTTGATTTTTAATTAAAATCGCCCTTCCCAAGAGGGCCGTACCATTTCATATGCATTGGGAATTGTGCAAGTTAAAAAATAAGTTGAAGTTGCTGCTGTTTGGTGCTTGGTTTTTGGGCGCCTACCTCTTGAGAAACATTTGCAAAAGATTTCAGTCAATTCGGAGGTGAAACGAGTGAGTTATGAATATTTTACTGTTTCACAGTCTGCTGTTATAATTTCCAGAATTCTGATTTTTATATCAGACTGTTGCAATTTCCAGTTTTTTGGCTTATACTTCAGTATTTGAGTGTTATATCATTGTAGAAGTTCATACTTGTATCTAAGGTTCATTCCTTATCAATTGTACTTAGTAATTTGCAGAGTTCTATTTGTAAGGTTGAGATTAAGCATTACTAATCCAACCATTCTTTCATTTCTGCAATTTACTTTCTGTTTATCATTAAATTACCCCTGGATGGTTTACCGCCAGTGTGGAAAATCTATTTGTAACACTCTTATACCCACTTCATAGTGGTGAATCCCCACAGCATTGTGGATGCCCGCCGCAGCGGATGAATTGCTTTCTATTGTAATCTTTTCCCCCCACTGTTTGGTGGTAGTGTGGAATTGTTTCTCATGGCTGGTTATCCGCCTAACAGTTTATAATTTCAATTTCTTAGACTCCGTCATATGTTAGCACCTCGCCCTCAGTGGGATCTTGAGTGCACATTCTTGACGTTGAGTAGTTCTTCCATTCAAATTCAGTTTCTTCAATTCAAGTTCAGTATCTTCCATTCAAGTCCAGATTTTTAGTTTGAGGCTAACGCTAATCCAATCATCTATTGCTGGTTATTTTGTGTTACTTCTTCGAAAAAATTGGTTAGCATATTTCAGTGGTATCAGAGCAGAAGACCCTGCCATCCTGTGGCAAATTGCAGTAGTTAACTGATGAGTGAAAAAGACACTAGGCCATACACCAGAAGTCAGGCCAGAAATCAGCATCAGTTTCCGCCCGTTCCAGAGGCAGATACCTTCTCAGAAGTTCTAAGAGACCTTGGTAAAACAGTGGAAGGTTCAGATAATTCAGTGGAAGTGGTTGATCACACAACTGTAATAATGTCAGATTCAGTAAGAAGAGATAATGAAGAGAGGGATAGAGTGGAGAAGAAGTTTGACGGGATGATAGACATGATGTCCCGTTTATTATCCAAGTTGGATCAGCAAGCAGCTCAGAGTATTATTCAGCCCCAAAATAACTCAGCTGGAGAAAGTAGTGGAGTAAATGGAAATAATAATAGTGGCAGTCCTGAGGTGAATACTAGAGACAGAATTGTAGGTCAGCATACTACAATTCATAGTGGGTCATCCTCTAGACCCCTCTTTCCCGTTTTCACACCAAGGGAAGAGCAACAACCAGTTGAGGCTACTCCAAACTTTGCTGATGATGCTCGTCAAGCTTATATGGAGTATGTTTCTTTACCTCTTGACTTGAGAGGAGCATGGACCTTTGATCAATTCATGAATCAAAGGAGTCGGAGAAATGGTGGTAGGAATGATCAACGTCCTCCTGCAGCCCCTAGAAATGATTTTTACCAAGCATTGGGAAAGATCACTATGGAACATTTTGATGGTGGTAACAAGTGTACAGCCAGGTCATGGGTGCAAAAGTTAGATAACTACCTCTCTCTTAGACCTATGCCGGAAGAAGATGCTATCAAATTTGCTACCTTGCATTTAGATGGCATAGCTCATGAATGGTGGACTCACGGTTTGGTCACTCTTGGCCATAACCTTATTCGCACATATGGAGAGTTTACCAATAAGCTGATTGAGAGATTTGACACCAAAGATCCGGAATTGAAATTTAGAGAATTGGCACAGTTGAAACAGCAAGGATCTTTAGAAAGTTATGTGGCTGATTTTCAGAGGTTGTCAGTAATGGTGCCAAACATTACTGAAAGAAGATTTGTAGTACTTTTTGCTGAAGGTTTAATGGAGCCTTTGAAGGGTTGGGTCAAAGCATTTGATCCTCCAACACTAGATGAAGCTATCAAGAAAGCTAGGAGCATGGAGTTGGCAGCCCCAAGGCCTAAATTTCACTCAAAACCATTCAGCCATAAGAAAGATAAAAAGCTTTCTTCAAATCTGCCCAAGAAGTTTCCACCAAGGCTGTCCGAAGAGCTCAAAGAACAGCTTAGAAAGGATGGAGTTTGCTTCACTTGTCGTGAGCCTTGGGTGAAAGGCCACCGTTGCTATGGAAGAGGCAAAGTAGTTCAAATGGAGGGCTATTCTGATTATGGATCAGAATCTGATTCGTCTGATCAGCAATACGAATCAGCAAGTAGTGAAGGTGAAGAAGTTCAAGAAGACAAGTCCGAAGAGGTTGGAGATGGTAGTGCTTTTGCACAACTATCTAGTTTTCAAAAGAATGAATCTTTTAGGGTTCATGGAGTTGTAAATTCACAAAGGATAGTTGCTCTAATTGATACCGGAGCAACTCACAATTTTATTGATGAAGGGCTAGTTGCTAGAAAAGGTTTGAAGACTGAAGATTTTGATGGTTTCAAAGTAATGGTTGCTGATGGTTTCACTATGTCTTGCACAAGGAGAATTCCTAATCTATCTTTGCAATTAGGGAATCATGAAATTAAGGATGATTTTTATGTGGTGGGTATAGGAGACACTGATGTTGTGTTGGGCATACAATGGCTGCGATCTCTTGGTGAGATCACATTGAATTTGCAAACCATGGAGCTGAAATTTCAGTCTAATGGAAGGAAGGTTGTTTTAAGAGGGATGTCAAATGGAGGCCCTCGAATTGTTTCTTTGAAAAGGATGGAAAGGCTGATCCGCCATGATCAAGTTGAATGGGCTGCTGAATGTATGGTTTTACCAGCTGATCCGGTTGAGGAAAAAAGGCAATATCATCCTGATATTCAAGCCTTACTTTCAAAGAAAAGTAAAGTCTTTGGAAGCTTACCTCCTGGAAGACCTCCTGAAAGAGGTTCTGAGCATGTGATTGAGTTAGAAGAAGGAGCAAAACCAGTCATTACTACACCTTACCGCTATCCAAAGAGGCAGAAAGATGAAATTGAAAAAGCCATCAAGGAGCTGTTGGAAAGTGGTTTTATTAGACCAAGCAAGAGTCCATTTGCTTCAGCAGTAGTGCTGGTCAAAAAGAAAGATGGTACAATGCGTATGTGTGTTGACTATCGCGCATTAAATCAGAAAACCATCAAGAATAGATATCCTATCCCTAGGATTGATGAGCTTATTGATGAGCTCCATGGGGCAATGTTCTTCTCAAAGATTGATCTTCGTTCGGGCTATCACCAAATCAGAATGAGGGAGGAGGATATAGAAAAGACAGCGTTTAGATGCCACTTTGGGCATTTTGAATTTCTTGTCATGCCTTTTGGTTTGACAAATGCACCAGCCACATTCCAATCTTGTATGAACAAGATTTTTAGACAGCAGTTGAGGAAGTTTGTGCTCATCTTCTTCGACGATATTCTCATATTCAGTAAGTCATGGGAAGAGCACCTTAAGCATTTGGAAGAAGTGCTTAACATTTTAGAGGCGGAATGTTTATTCGCCAAAGAATCAAAGTGTGAGTTTGGGATGGAAGAACTTTTATACCTTGGCCACATTATCAGTTCAAAGGGGTGAAAGTGGATCCAGAAAAGATAAGGGCCATTCTTGATTGGCCAACTCCAAAGAATATTTCTCATTTGAGAGGGTTTTTAGGGTTATGTGGATTCTATAGAAGATTTGTAAAAGGTTATTCTCATCAAGCAGCACCTTTGACAGATCTTACAAAGAAAGGAGCTTTTCTTTGGACTAAGCAAGCACAAGAGGTTTTTGATAAGTTTAAACAAATCATGAGTTCGTGTCCTGTGTTGGCACTTCCGGATTTTTCAAAACCTTTTGAATTACAATGTGATGCTTCAGGAGAAGGAGTTGGAGCTGTCCTAATGCAAGACAAACACCCTATTGTCTTCGAGAGCAGAAAGTTGAGAGGGGCAGAAAAAACTTACTCTATTTATGACAAAGAGATGCTTGCCATCATGCATGCTTTGTCTAAATTCCGTCAATACTTGGTGGGAAGTAAATTTGTTGTTAAGACTGATCACAACAGTCTTAAACATTTTATGCGCCAAAAGGAATTGAATGAAAGGCAGCAAAAATGGGTAAGTAAACTCCAAGCATATGACTTTGACATTGAATATGTCAAAGGAAAAAATAATATAGTGGCTGATGCTCTTTCTAGAAGGCCTTATTTGCAGTCAATTTGTGAGTTATCAGCTGATTGGAAAGAATTAATTGCTGCTGATTATGTTAAAAATCAGTTTGCAACCAGCTTGTTAGAAGGTCATTTGGTTGATGGAAGGTATAAGTTGGTTGATGGATTAATTTATTATAAAGATAGAATCTTTTTAGTGCAAGAATCTAAGCTTAAGAAAAAGATTCTACAATCTTTTCATGATGTTCCCCTTGCTGGTCATCAAGGGATTTTCAAGACTTATAAGCAGATTCGTGAAAGATTCACTTGGAAAGGTTTGAAAGAAGAAGTCTTGAACTACATTAGAGAGTGTCCTATTTGTCAAAGAAATAAAAATGAACACTCTTATCCTGCTGGTCTACTTCAGCCCTTGCCCATTCCAAATCAGAAGTGGGAAAGTATTGCCATGGACTTTATCACGGGGTTGCCCAAGGTGCAAGGACGTGATTGTATATTTGTTGTGGTTGATAGACTAACGAAATTTGCTCATTTCTTTGCTGTTACCACTTCATTTACAGCAGCTCAAGTGGCTGAGTTGTTTTTTAGAGAGGTGTTCCGTTTGCATGGGTTGCCTAGAACAATTGTCAGTGATAGGGACAGCAAGTTCCTAAGTGTTTTTTGGCAGGAGATCTTCAGATTGAGTGGGACAGTGCTTACTCCAAGCACAAGTTATCACCCACAAACAGATGGGCAGTCAGAAATTGTTAACAAGTGGTTAGAGGGCTACCTAAGGAACTATGTTTCAGGACAGCAGCGAGCTTGGATTAAATGGCTTCATTTAGGAGAGTATTGTTACAACTCTTCTTATCACATGTCAATTAAGATGTCTCCTTTTAAGGCACTTTATGGTTATGAGGCTACTAATTTTGTTGATTTAGTGTTTGGTGATAGTAGAGCTCCACAAGCACTGGATATGTTACAACAAAACCAAGACATCTTGAGAACTCTTAAGGAAAATCTGCAACAAGCTCAAAATCAGCAGAAGTTATACGCTGATCAGCAGCGTGTGGAAAGGTCTTTTGAAGTTGGGGACATGGTCTATTTGAGGCTTCAGCCATATAGACAATCTTCTCTCAAGAAGAGTGGTGCAGAAAAGTTGAAGCCACGCTTTTATGGTCCTTTCAAAATCACCAAAAGGATTGGTGAAGTTGCTTATGAGTTGGAACTTCCAGCTGAAAGCAAAATACATAATGTTTTTCATGTGTCTCGCCTCAAGAAGGCAATTGGACACAATGTGGTGGCTACATCAGAATTACCTCCATTGGATGAGGAAGGTCATTTAGTGTTGATTCCAGAAGAGATCCTTGATACTAGAGAACGTTCTTTGAGAAGAAGGACAATCAAAGAATATTTGGTTAGATGGAGGAATTTGCCTATTGAAGATGCTACGTGGGAAGGTGAACAGATTTTGTTGCATCCATCTTTGCAATTGCTTGAGGACAAGCAATTTCGAGGAGGGCGGACTGTAATGTCCCCTTCTCATCAGTGATCAGCATTGCAGTTCATCAGTCTATTCCGGAACCCGTAGACTGGAATGAGGTGAAAATTAGGGTTTCTTGGCTTGGAGTTTTGTGGTATTTCATATTATTTACTATTTTTAGTAAATGCTAGTTGTGGCAGTTGCAGTTGTCCATTCTTAATCCTTGGCAGTTGGAGCAGTTGTTATATTTTTGGTTTGGTCTTCAGTTGGCAAAAATATTTAATTAATGGCTTTTTGTTCTAATTCACTGTTGACCCCCACCTTGGCCTAAGGAGGTAACTTAAGTTGTTTTAAAGTGGGGCCATGAAGGGGTACGCCTTCATCATAAATTTAATTAGTCTTTATTCAAATATTTCATCATCTTGAAAAGTGGACGCCACTTTTATATTTTTGAATAAAGTGAATTTATATGAGGCCTTTTGGGACGCCACCTTGTGAAGTTGAATGGTTTTTGGAAATTGAAGGGTCTCCTGTGTCTCTTGGTCTGCTTCTCAGGCATTTGAAGAGTTTGTGAGCTCTTATTTATTGAAGGCTTTTGCTCCAGCATTTCATCCATGAAAATTATGCTAAAGTTATGCTGTCGAAATGACAATTGACAAATTGCTTCGAGGAAGTCTACCTCCTAGCCTCTCATCCAATTTCGTGTTTGCAATATAACACCTAGTTGGCTACATTGCTGCTTCTCAACTTCAGACTAGCAGATTGAGCATCAAAGATTGAAGAATTTTGGAGATTTTGGTAATTTTGGTTTGCTGTTTCATCAACTGCTGAAAGTGATTTTTATTCATGGCTTATTTTCCAGCTTGAATTTCGTTCTGGGTATTTAACCAATCTGTTTGCTGACCTTGGGCGACCATTCATGCAAGTTTTGAGATTTTATTTTGAAGTGCTTGATTTTTAATTAAAATCGCCCTTCCCAAGAGGGCCGTACCATTTCATATGCATTGGGAATTGTGCAAGTTAAAAAATAAGTTGAAGTTGCTGCTGTTTGGTGCTTGGTTTTTGGGCGCCTACCTCTTGAGAAACATTTGCAAAAGATTTCAGTCAATTCGGAGGTGAAACGAGTGAGTTATGAATATTTTACTGTTTCACAGTCTGCTGTTATAATTTCCAGAATTCTGATTTTTATATCAGACTGTTGCAATTTCCAGTTTTTTGGCTTATACTTCAGTATTTGAGTGTTATATCATTGTAGAAGTTCATACTTGTATCTAAGGTTCATTCCTTATCAATTGTACTTAGTAATTTGCAGAGTTTTATTTGTAAGGTTGAGATTAAGCATTACTAATCCAACCATTCTTTCATTTCTGCAATTTACTTTCTGTTTATCATTAAATTACCCCTGGATGGTTTACCGCCAGTGTGGAAAATCTATTTGTAACACTCTTATACCCACTTCATAGTGGTGAATCCCCACAGCATTGTGGATGCCCGCCGCAGCGGATGAATTGCTTTCTATTGTAATCTTTTCCCCCCACTGTTTGGTGGTAGTGTGGAATTGTTTCTCATGGCTGGTTATCCGCCTAACAGTTTATAATTTCAATTTCTTAGACTCCGTCATATGTTAGCACCTCGCCCTCAGTGGGATCTTGAGTGCACATTCTTGACGTTGAGTAGTTCTTCCATTCAAATTCAGTTTCTTCAATTCAAGTTCAGTATCTTCCATTCAAGTCCAGATTTTTAGTTTGAGGCTAACGCTAATCCAATCATCTATTGCTGGTTATTTTGTGTTACTTCTTCAAAAAAATTGGTTAGCATATTTCAGGGTGCTGGACCATTCTTGTAAAATTGAAGAAAATATTGCTTATCACACCAATTTCACTCAAAAATAATGAACAATCAAAAAAGTTTCCAAAGCATTTTCTAAATAGTGGTCATTGTCTTTTGCAAAGGATCATTTATACTTAAGTTTTCTCCTTATTGGCACAACCTAGAGCATCCTATAAAAAATATATTTCTATTCTCTCTTTTATGAGATAGTATAATTGGAAAAAGACAACAACCACTTCTACTACTTTGGTTTTAGCTTGATCAATATCATCAAAATAGTTTTGAAAGAAAAA
Source organism: Sequoia sempervirens (assembly GCA_007258455.2). Classification (NCBI taxonomy): domain Eukaryota; kingdom Viridiplantae; phylum Streptophyta; class Pinopsida; order Cupressales; family Cupressaceae; genus Sequoia; species Sequoia sempervirens. The sequence goes on along the minus strand of VDFB02123505.1, from coordinate 109,411 downwards.
AAAATGAATATTTAAGTAACTTATATGCAACATGATTTTCTCAGCCTCCTACATAATTCCAATGAATGCCAATGTCAAAGGACATAGGTGAGAGGATTTTCTTGCAAAGTTAGTAAAGCAAGGGTTCTATGTCTCCCTTGCCTCCCTAAAAGTTAAATGCTTTCTTGTTTATAATAATCATAGTTTAATTAATTAGACCTGTTAAGAGATTCTTAACCATTTAAATAAAATGATTTCAATTTTAATGAGATGAATTATTAAAAAATTAGACAATCTTGTTAAAGGACATAGGTGAGAGGATTTGCTTTCAAAGTTAGTAAAGCAAGGGTTCTATGTCTCCCTTGCCTCCTTAAAAGTTAAATGCTTTCTTGTTTATAATAATCACAGTTTAATTAATTAGACCTCTTAAGAGATTCTTAACCATTTAAATAAAATGATTTCAATTTTAACATGAGATGAATTATTAAAAATAGTTTAATTAATTATACCTCTTAAGAGATTATTAACCATTTAAATAAAATGATTTCAATTTTAACATGAGATGAATTATTAAAAAAATAGATAATCTCGAGGTAGAATCCCTAGAATGCCATCAATCATTTATGTAAAGTAAATTTGTATTATTGAGAAACCCAAACTACATAACCATTTAGTTTATGACATGAAAAAATAGTGAAGATAGATCAAATAGTTAATAGAAATTTTTTTGTACCATGGGGATAAGTTTAGGTCCTTCAAAATTGTTTTTAATATATTCAAGCAATTCAAAACTCTTTCCTATGACTTTGCATTATGCTCAAGACAAGAAACTTGAAAAATAAATGAAATATATTATTTTCATATTTCACTCAAAGACATTGTTGGGAAAATAAAATTATGTACATGAAATATAATTTTATTATTTTCTCATTGTAGCTTTTAATTTTTTTTTTAAGATATGTAAAACTAAAATCTAAAATCTATTGATGAATAGACAAAAATACACATTCAATATTGTGCAAGGATAAATTATTTAGAGAAGAAATACATTTAATTTTGCATATTTTAAGAAGCAAAATTAAATTCTAACAAACTACCCTCATTCAATGGTGAAGAGAGGGCATATTTACAATTATTGATTTTTGGCCAACAACAATAATGCTTGTTATTTTTCTTCCATATATGTCAAACCAATGTCATTATTAGTGTCATCTCAAGTGAGCTTTCACATATTGAAAATGTTTCAATCTAAGACATTCCATTCTATATGTTCTTGCCTTACATAATATCAATTTTGTATTTACAATAAAAATAAATAAATAAATAAAAATAATCTAGACTTAAAACCCTTAAAATCCTAGAATAAATCATATACTTATACATCATCAAGAAACTTCAACATCATGACACTTGTAATAAGAAGGTTGATGGTAATAAATTAGTCTATATATGTAAGAATATGCCACCAAAAACACAGGAAGACTTAGAAATCTTTGGCTTCCTCTCATTATTCTCTTAAAAAGAGATTCTTTGGCTTTGACTTGTTTCTAACTATAATTCTGTTAAAAAAAGATGTAACTAACCAATATTTATGCAATTTGCTCTTTGTTAACTAACTAAAAAATTAAGAGTATTTAATTTTTTTTCAAACGTTAAAATCATACTCTCACTAATGAAAATGTTATATCATAATATATTACATATATAAAAAATTATAATACTATAATATCATTTTATTTATTTATTAATAATTTAGTATATTAATTTAATATTTTATTTTCTTAATAATATAATTTAATGTTGAAATATCAATGATATAACTAAATATTAAAAAAGTAATTATAAAATTTAATGTTAAATACTAATTATTTAATATTGAAAATATTTTTAATAAATTTATTAAATAAAATTATATAAAACATAATTAAATTATAAAAAATATAAATTTAACATAAAAAATTATTAAAATAAAATAATAAATTAAAAACATTAATTGCTATGTAAACAAAATCAAACTTTAGACAAATATAAAATTTTAAATTATTTTAAAAATGATAAATTTTAAAAATGCATAATGTAATAACTTTTAATTAAGGGTTAGGGACATAGAAAGTGGAGTGGATGAACACCATCCAATTTAATATTTCTATATTTGATGATTTTTTTTAGCATTGATGAGATGTAAATTGTGCACATTTTTATGGGATGTTTTAATTCTATTAATATAAATTTTTTATCACTATTTTTAATTTTTTTCAAAATTTCTTTTTAATAATTTCAAACATTAAAAAGTTAAAAATCATATTTTACTTTAGAAAAATTAAAATATAATATATGAAAACAAAATTATCAATTTTGATTGGCTTAAAATACAAATATTAATCACTATGTTACATATTTATCTATAGTTCCATGAAGGAACTAATAATTAAAATGTGTTTTATTAAGAAAACTTTCTAATATAATTATAATAAAAATTCAATAAAATATATAACTTTCAATTTAAGTTTAAAATTTAATTTATTATAACATAAAAAATATAAATAACATATCACAACATATTTTTTAAAGTTTAAAGATTCCACATCATTTAATAAATTAATAATGTATTATTTGATTTTTATCTTCTCTTTTTTTTTAAAATTTTCTTTCAAATTTTATCATCACAAAAAATATATATTACTTAGGCTAAGCAAAAAGTATATGTATGGGACCTTTGGATTTTGAAAAATCTCACTATTTTTTATTTTAAACTATTAAAAATTAACAATATTTAATTTTAACTTTGGAGCATTATTGCTTAAAACATTTTCGCTAAAGAGAAATAATTTTGGAAATTTGAAAAGTTAAAAGTCTTGTATTTAAATTTAATAAAATTAAAATATAATGTATAGAAAAAATAATGAATTTATAATGAATTTTGATTGGTTTTACCAAACCAAAACTGACTTTCTACCTTACCCAAAGAAAAAGTCAAATATATATTTTTTTACATTTTAGCTAAGTAAAATTAAGAAGTGGATTTCCATTTGAAAAACATGAGAAACCACTAAAAAGATACATCCCCACTACTAAAAAATGCAACACATGTCTTTGGCTAAGGAGCACTAAAGTAAAATAATATATGTAATGGATTACAACACTTCCACGTGTTTAGCCTTTCTTATTACACAATTCCAATAATTAAGGTTTTTATTCCTTGAGATCAAATGACAGCTAATAAAGTTAATGGATGGGAAATATACAACATTGTAACTATTGACAAGGTTTTGGTCAACATGAATTCCCAATGATCATAATGTTAAAATATTAGATTAGAAAAAATGAAGTTGAAAAATTACATGACATTATAGTTGTTTTGAGTTACTATATCATTGAAAAGACATCAAACTCATATCCCTCCCATTGAACTCACTCATTTTATTTTTATTTTATGTTTAACGGTTTTGATCTTAATGACAATTATTACTTACTTTTCAACTTTCATAAATTTTTATAGCATGTTATCTTTGAAGTAAAGTCCAATGTAACAACCCTCATGTTCGTATTTTGTTGTTATTTTTCCTTATGGATTCTAATAACTGTGTATTTTGTATTGGATTGTTCGTCCTATCATTATTTTGTATTGGCACCCATGAGGTGCAATTCTGATACTATTATGATGTTGACATGATTAGTTATTATGCTGGATTACATGCTTATATGTTTATATATTGTTATCATTGCTTTTGTATGATTATGGACAGGAAAGGGATGATGTTGTAACACTCATACCTGAGCGGCTTAAGATATCATGACCCCCTTCCTAATGATTGATGTTGCTTTAGCTATATGATATACGTTATATGCACATGTACTTTGACGTGTGATTGGAGTGATGCAGGTACTGGGTATGGACTCCGCTTGGATTCACAGGCCTGAGCGTACTCTTATTCCCAAATGGTGGTTACTAGAGATAGTCACAGGCCCTATACCCTAGCCTAGCCCATTGTACCCTGTTAGTGCAGTGTTCTAGTGTGGTTGTCTTATCATCCAATTACCTAACGGTAATGTCTAGATTGCCCCATTTAGTCATGTGTCGTTTGCTAGGGTGGTTTGTTGAGGCTTTTCTCCTTGGTTTCCGTTGATTGTTCAATGTGGTTATTTTGACATTGTTATGGAGTTTAAATATGACATTTTATAATACAGGATTAAATGGAGATTTAAATTGTTATAGCCATGTGGTTTTAAATATGTTGTTTTAAGTGAATTTTAGTAATCATTATGGGAAAATGATATATTTCATTAAGTAATTTTAAATGATTTTTTTTTTGTCTTTGTAGAGTTTAATATTTTAAAATGGATTTTCAAGTTGTTAGAAATTAGATTTTTATAAAGAATGAAAAGAAAGTCAATTTTTATATATATTTTATTTCATTTTCAGTTTAACTCTTTTATGGGTACATGAGGGATTTAAATGGTAATTAAAATCAGATTTTAAAGAAAGGAATGAGTCTTTTTTTTCCCTATGCTTTGGGAGGAAAATCTGAGTTTTAAAGCATGAAGAATCCTACGCTTAGAGGCTGGAAAAGTTTTTGAAGAAGACTTGTTGTTGCAAATAATTTTGTAGGCAATATGCTCTTGGTTGCAGCCACCATCTACCCTTTGCTCCTCAAATATGAAAGTAGAAGGTCACGGTAGAGAGAGATTTTGTTGTTTGTAGATTGGGGGTAGACTAAGTTACTCTCCTCATTCTTATCCTTGAATCTCTGAGATGAATACTTGTTTTTGAGTAGGAGTTAGTATAGATCTGTTGGATGTTTCCATTTTAATGAAAAATCTAGCTTTAAACTCTTCTTTACAGTCATTTGTTTCCAGCTTAAACAATGGGAATGAGACACTGTATTTCTTAAACTAACCCTTATGAACTATCTTAAACTATAAAATAAAAATGGCTTTCAACTTGAAACATGAAAACATCAAATGGGTCGATCTCTAAATAGATTTCTGGGCAGTTTAAATTTTGGCAAATTTGTGCTAGCCTGAAGAAAAACATTTTTTAAAACTATACTTTATCCTCATGTCATAAATGTAAAATAAAGGTGGATTCCATGTAGAAACACCCATATCTCAACTAGGTCGTTGTCAAATTTGATTTCTGGGCACTTTCATTTTTCATGTCTTTGCCCAACTTGGCATAAAAACATGTTTTTAAAAAAAAATCTTATATTTGGTCATAAACGTAGAAACCAAAGGTGGAATCCAACTAGAAATGCCAAAATATGAACTAGGTCATGGTCATATTTCAGATCTGGGCACTTTTTATTTTGAGCATATTATGCCGACAGAACCCTGTCATCAACATTTGTTACTTATTAGTTACTGTCATTTTTATGCCTAGTTATATCTGGAGCTGTTTGTAGCAGCTTGTGAAATCAATTAATTCATGATGGAACATGGATTGTTTTATTATCTTAAATGATGGAAATTGTTTCATTAATTGGCTGATTTAAAAGATTGATTGGCAGATTTACTTGGTTGTTTTAATCGATGTTTTCATGGATTTTAAACGAACTATTTCATTGTTTTATTTTGGAAATGCATTCCTCGTTGGTTAAACAAGATGAGATTGGTCTAGGTAATTAGAGTGGTCTTTTGGAGTGACTCTCTATGGGCCTGGGGCTTGCAAATGGCTGCCAGGGGAACTAGTAGTAGTGTAATAATAAACAAGTGATAACATAATAAAATATTGGGGTAAAAACACTAATAAGATAACGAGTCCTTGCATGGCCTTGAGCACTTGTAAAGACTAAGGATGCACCCAAGAAGGCCTATCTATTTGCAAGGCATTGATTCAGGAATGATTGAGTCTTCTCATCTATATGGGAGGTGTACTTGGTTATGTGTGGTGCCATCCCTTCGAGCACACATGATGACACTCCATTTGATTTACACTCTAGTATCCAGTACCTTAGTATTCATGAGTAGTACCTAACCCCTGATTGGATGAGCATCTCTATGTTATGACATTGGCTTTATGCATTGTTTTCCATGTCTACTCTGTGATTGATGTGAGTGTTGGCCATCTTGTATACCCTTACTTTCTTACTTCTCTTTGGGTCTTGTGACTACCTCCGAGCACAGTGGGGTGGTCTTGTATGAGTCCACATGGTTGGGAGGCATTGCCACTGCCATTGGGGACTTGTGAACAAGTTATTGAAGTACCAGTTGGAGATGTTATCTCTCTCTCTCTCTCTCCATTACTTTATCAATTGTTGTACTCATTCAGTTATTGTATCATATTCATGGCTATGCCATTGTACTTGTATATTATTTTATGTAATTGTACTCTCTCTTGAGAGAAGATGTAATCATATAATTTAATGAGAAGAAATGAAATGCTTCTTATTTGGCATACAAATTCCGGTGTGGGTATTAGATCCGCTTGTACTATGATGATTATGGATTCATATTTATAATTGGAAATGGGATATAGGAATATTTGAGTTTGTGTTTAAAATGAATGTATTTTTAACAATGTTTCCTCTGGAAAGTGATTTAGTCCTCTCCCGTGGGTTGTACATTCGGCCATACTTGGCCATGAATGTTGTCGACCTATCGTATCAACAACTATCTCATTTGTATGTTATCACTTTATATTAAAAATAAAAATTATCTTGTCCTCCTTTGGCTCTTACCTTTAGGGGCTGTGTAGCGGGATGTCACATCCAAATTGAATGCAATAATGATTGTAGATACCTTTTTTATTGCTATTTGGCATGTGTTTGAGATGAGAAATATCTACAATGAGAACTCTTTTACATTTGTTAAAGAAACATTCTCAAGTACCTTAAGATTGTCTTCCTTTTCTATGACAAGCCAACAAACATTATTTCTATTAAAGGAAGTCTCAACACAAAAAGAAAATAGTGAAATGGAAAGAGGTTCTATTGATAAATGTTCATTATAGTTAGAAAAATTACTCTTCACTACAACAATTTAAGATTCTTCAATCTTAATTCTCAAACATAAAGTATCTTCTAATAAATGAAAGTAAATAATACATAAGGTTGACATATATGATAAGATTAATTTCCCTTCTCTCTCATATAAATCTACGAGTATGAAGCTGCTAACATGACATTAGACTCATCCTTCTATGAAAATCTCCTATCTTTTGTATTCACACCCATGCTTCTAAAATCATATTCGATAAAATTATGTATGCCAATACAACTTTACTACAGAACAAATCCTGTAACTCCAATTCTATATTCTTTAACCTTTCTAAATTCTATCTTCCACAAACCAAAACAAAAATCACAAAATAAATAATTAACTTCTGCAAAACACTTATTCCAATTCTAACAAAAATGAATCATTTTTTTTGTGAAATGTTCAAAGTTTGGTAGAAGTGAAAATGAAGGCAAGCAAGAATCCATTCGCTGTTTAAGAAGACAGATCTAGAAGCTTCTAAAAAAAGTGGTTTAAAATGGAAAAGCTATATTATTTAAAGTAAACCTGAGACCGATGTTCCACTTTACAAGCACTGTAAATTCACTTCAACGTTTTGTCACCATCCATTCAAAACCAGCTTCTCGTGTAGAAAAGATGTTTGCAAAAAGAAGGTAAGGACTGCAAATACAAGCGTCAAAATCTTGTTGGCTATGACATTCACAGGCAGTTGTACACGAGGGATCCCAAAAAAGTTTGGCTTAACTTTACCTCTCTTACTTAAGATCAGTTGCATTGAATGTTGCAGGCCGTGAGGCCATCCCATCCCCATTTCTCACGTTGTTTCTGTGGGACAACATAAATCAATAATACTATTATGAAGCCAAAACCATAACCAAAACAGCCTGCATTATATTCTCTCATTATGCTCTTGTTTAGCAAGGGGTTTCAGAATTTTTAATTTTTAATTATTTATAAAAATGAAAGAATGAATGAGTGTTTTTATAATACTTTGGAGAGTAGTGAGTAATTAATATATTTATGAGATACAAAGTTATGTAATTAGGCATGTAAGTTTTTTTTAAGATAATTTTTTTTTTTAGATTTTTGATAAAAAAGTTTATTATTTTATATAGTCTTGTATTTTTAAAGAAGGTTTGTCTTTGTCTTTGATATTGATATTAGTTGGTAGTTCATGAGGTAATGTCATTTTGTCTCTAACAATCTCTTAAATATTTAAACTATTTAATAGTCAAACCACAATTTCACATCTCATTCTAGCACAAAAAGACAAATAGGAGAGAGTACCCAATTGTGTTGCTGTTCAACACAAACATTTTTTTCTTTTTCCCTTTTATCTTTTACTTGTAAAGTTAAAGGACTAGTAATCATTATGTTCAACAATAACTCTAAGAGCTTAACTTGTGTTAGGGAGCTATTTTTTCTAGATTTAACTATGTTAGAGATGCAAATAAACCCACACAATTAAATTCAGAAAAAAAAGTTCTCTCATCAATATGGATTGTGGAAATGTAATGTCTCTAATTAACTTGTGTTTTTAGATAACTTAGTGAAAGCATAACTTATAGGATTACATCATTGATAATTAGACTGACACAATAACTTTAATAACTTGTGTTTTTAAATAGCTTAGTGAAAGCATAGCTTATATAATTACATCATTGATAAATTATACTGACACAATAACTCTAAGCAGTTAATTTGTGCTTTTAAATAGCTTACTAAAAGCATAGCTTATATGATTACATCATTCATGACTTAGACTGATACAATAACTATAAGAACTTAACTTGTCAATGGAAACACGGTGAAATTTTCACCTGATTGTGACTTACTAGAATACAAAAGCTATTCTATAAAACAACTAATTATCTACTCTAATAATCAATTTTTGTTAAAAAATTAATTTAATTAAATACCATTTGATATTTCAAATGAATTTTAATTATATTTTAATGAATAGACAAAAATACGCTTCTTCCCAGATTCTATCTTAAGAAAAACAATCATACAATAATAATACATAGCATGTATTCTTAATGACCCAGACCCAAACAACTTTTTTCTCAAACACTGAACTCGCCCATAGAAAACTGACAATGGAGTACTCTTTCTCGTGCCATTTTCTTTCGATTCCAATTTCCTCCACTGTCTTTATCGCCAGTTTCCGAACATCTTCTAGATGTCCATGACACTTGGATTTCAGTAGCCTTATTTGCCACGCTCCACCCTTTATCCTTTCTCCTTACACATATATATACCACATGTAGCCCCTTGCTCCATCAGATGTTCTCAGACATTCACAGCACTGCCTCAATATTTACTCTGAAATTTGAAAGCTAAGTTATTACAATGAAGAACAAAAAATTTCGGTAGTTGCTCCTTCGACCAAAATGGCAACACCGCAATACACAGAAAAATAGTGAACTCAAGAGACATAGAAATAAGATAGAAACGTATGCTTCAGCATACACAAGATTTTTATTGATGTAAATCTATTACATATGCCTTAGCTATTTATAGAGGTCTTTAGGCAATGGAGAAAATAAGATAAGATTTCCTTGCATGGAAAGTAACAACATTAACATATAAAATAAGAGAAGATAAGATAAGATAAGATATGGTAAAGTGGTGAGTGAGTTAGATTCCATATCTTATCTTGATAAGTGGAGTGAGTCAGATTCCATATCTTATCTTGATTAGTGGAGTGAGTCAGATTCCATCAATGAGTGGAGTGAGTCAGATTCCATATCTTATCTTGATAAGTGGAGTGAGTCAGATTCCATCAATGAGTGGAGTGAGTCAGATTCCATATCTTATCTTGATAAGTAGAGTGAGTCAGATTCCATCAATGAGTGGAAGAAATTAATTCCAACACTCCCCCTTAATTTTGACCACTGATGGCTTCAACATCAATAACACCTAGTCTTTGTTGTAGATACTCAAAATTTTCTTTGGGTAATGCCTTAGTAAAAATGTCTTCCAGTTGATCTTTAGATCTACAAAATTCAAGGCAGATTTCTCCATCGTTGACCAACTCTTGGATGAAATGGTACCTTGTATTAATGTGTTTACTCCTTTTGTGAAAAACATGATTTTTTGATAATGCTATTGCTGACTTGTTATCACAAAAGATTGTTGTTGGTTCTTCTTGATTATGCAACAAATCAAATAAGATTCGGTGCATCCATATTGCTTGACATGATGCAGTAGTTGTAGCTACATATTCAGCTTCAGTTGATGAAATTGTTACTATGGGTTGCTTCTTTGATGCCCATGAGACAACTCCAGATCCAAAATGAAATATGTGTCCAGAAGTACTCTTCCTATCGTCTATGCTACCTGCAAAATCACTGTGAGTATAACCAACCAAATTAAAATCATTAGTTTTGGAATATAAAATTCCATATCTTGTTGTTCCTACAACATATCACAATATTCTCTTTCCAACTTGCCAGTGAGAATCTTGAGGTGAATCCATGAACCTCGAGATCAAACTAATTCCATACATGATATCTGGCCTTGTAGCTGTAAGATTCATTAGACTTCCAACAAGTCTTTTAAACATAGTTGGATCAACATTTGACCCTTTATCCTCTTTGCTAAGTTTTGTTCCTGTAGCAACTAGAGTTGATACTAGATTGCTTTGTAACATTCTGAACCTTCTCAATACATCCTTCACATACTTAGAATGACAAATGAAGATTCCTTTATCATATTGAACAATTTCAATGCCTAAAAAGTATCTCATTAAGGCTAAATCTGTCATTTCAAACTCTTTCATTAAGGTTGACTTGAGCATGTTTGCAGACAAATCTCCACTGAAAATTAAATCAACATATAGACTCACAATCAAAATTTGACCTTGTTCATTGGTTTGTGTAGACAATGTGGGCTCATTGTGACTTCTATTGTATCCATTACTTATTAAATATGAATCAATCCTGCTATACCATGCCCTTGGTGCCTGTTTCAAACCATAAAGTGCTCTCTTCAATTTACACACTTTATTTTCATGCCCATATACCTCATATCCTGGAGGTTGTTGAACATAAAATTCTTCTTCAAGAAAACCATTTAGAAAAGCTGATTTTACATCCATTTGATAAACTTTCCAACTATTTTGTGCAGCTATTGCTAAAACAATCCTAACTATATCAAGTCTAGCAACTGGAGAAAATGTTTCATTATAGTCAATCCGTTACTGTTGTGAGAATCCTTTTGCAACTAATCTAGCTTTATGTTTTACAACTTTACCTTCAACATTAAACTTAGTCTTATAAACCCATTTAACTCCTATAGAATCTTTACCTTCAGGTAGATCCACTAACTCCCATGTTTGATTCTTTTCAATAGAATCCATTTCTTCATCCATTGCTTTGATCCAATTATCTTCTTGCACTACTTCTTCAAAATATACTGGATCATGGGGTAAGTGCTCAAAGTTGAGTCCACGAAACGTGGAAGTTTTTGCCTTAACCAAAAAATTGAAATTGACATTGAGGAAACAGAATCCCAATTTTAATAAACGGGATCCCGATTTTTAAAAATCGGGATCCCATTATGGTTTGGGATCCCGAGCCTGAGACGGAACGAGATCCCGCTTTTTAAAAATCAGGATCCCATTTCCCATCAGATCTCAAACCGATGGAAAAGGCACAGATCCCAATTCTCACGAAACGGGATCCCGATTACTAAAAAATGGGATCTCGTTTTGTAGAAATCGGGATCCCATTTTATATTGCTATTTATTAAAAAAAAAAAGATTTCACAGACAATGGACGGGACCTCGAGTCTGGCAACAACGACCCACAATCAGCTACAAGTGCACCTTACATGCCATTTTTGCATTTTCTATTTTGAATTGAAATTTTGGAAAATAATGAATTTAGCATTTTTTTTTTAATTTATTTCACAAAAGCATTTTTTTAACTGTATAGTAGAAATGAATAATTGTAAAAATAGACAAAAAAATGCAATGAAACCTGAAGGTTTTTTAATAAAAATGAAAAAATGAACCTTGAATTGTGTTTTAGAAACAAAATTTAACTTTTGAAACCTAAATTGTTTGATTAAACCAAAAAAAATTGAATTTGAAAACCCTAATTGAAACAAAACAAAAAAAATTGCATTTCAAAACCCTAGAAATCGAAATGAAATAAAAACATTGCATTTACAAATCCAAATCAAGCTTTTTGAAACCCTGAATTCAAATCAAACAAAAAAATTGAATTTGAAAACCCTAGTTTGAATTGAAATGAAAAAATTGCATTAAAAACCCTAATTGTTTAGAATTGAAACCCTAAATTGAATTGGAACAAAGAAATTGTTAAAAACCTAAATTTGAATCGAACAAATCATTTTGATTTTGAAAACTAGGTAATTTCAAGCTCAAAAAAATTTATTTGCATTGCTTAAATGTTTTAAATTTTATTTGCTTTGTATGAAAAAAATGATATATATTAAACTTTAGTTTCAATGTTAAATTATAATTATATTAGAAATCAATATGTTAAAGAATGGTTAAAATTCATAAAGTTTTTCTTGATGTTTGTTTGCAAATTTAGTTAGCAAATTCATAAATCTAAGCGCGTACAATCAATTCCAATTGACACTAACTTGAAGTCTAAATTATGCCAAGGGCCACCCAAACTTCACCCTAAGTTTGCTAAACCCTAGACCCTAAACTGTAAAATCTAAACCCTCAACACTAAAGCATTTGAAATTTATGAACCCTAGACCCTAATCTTTCATTGGACATACCTAAAATTATGTAGGTTCAATGTCAAATCTATTTGGTAGATTTATGAAAACTATTTTGAATATCTAGAATGCCATAAAAGTATAATTATAGCAATTCCAATTGGAAACACTTGGGTACATATATATCATATGAAATTTAAATCTAGGAAGGTGTCTATTATATAGGAGAGTTGATAATACATGGAAAGAGGTTTGTATGGGAATATATGTATTAAGAAAAACATACCACATGACCTCTATAGGATTTTTAAGATGTGATCCTAGATAATAATCCACCCATCCTCAATCATAATGGATTCTTTAGCAATTAAGAGAGATTCAAAACCATAAAATTACCTATATTTTGATACTATATAGATTTATGTGGAAGGATAGAAATGCATCAATAAGGAGACCAAGATGGAACCATTTAACACCTACAAGGTACACCTATTACATGGGAAAGGGAGGAGGTACATGATGATAGGTTGGAGGAACTACATGCTATTATTACAATTTAGAGATAGGAGGATGATTCATATAAAAGAAATATAATTAAATATTTATTATTTAATATTATATAATATATTAAATAATATAAATATTAATATCATAAAATATAATATAAGATTACAATTAAGGATAGGTAATGTTACAATTTACTTGGGGTTTTAATGAGGATTAGGCTTAAGATTCAATTAGGTTTGTAGTAAATAGGTTAGGTTACAATTAGGAATATATAATAAATATTAATATAATTATAATACAAATATAAATTAATTTAAATATAATATAATATAGGAATACATTTAAGATTAGGTAAAGGTTATAATTTAATTAAGTTTCAATTAGGTTTGCAATTCAATTAGGATATGGTTAGGGGTGGGGATCATTTAGCATTCTATTATTGTTAGAGTATGGGTTACATTTAAGATTATTGTTATTTTTGTGATATGTATAGATTGATTCATTTTTAACATGATACTTTTTTTATTAGAGGGGTAAACACTTTTGACCCAGCTAGATGGAACCAATGAGGCTATAGTATGACTAAATTTGGACCTCACTAGAACATCTAGATCATAAGCCATCCTATCACCTTAAATCATAAATCGATTTCTTAAGAGGTCCCAATATGAAAATTTCTTAAGGGGATCAAAGAAGTTCTTAAAATTTGGTGAAGTTGCCCAAGGCAACCAAATTTAACAATAATAAGATCATGCAAGATTATAATATGAATGATTTCATGATCTAGGTTGGTCAGTTGAAACAAGAGTAGATCTCAATCAACTATTCCACAAGAAAATGTTCTTCACTAACATTATTAAATATTCCAAGGGGCACCAAAACTGCCCTAAGTTTGTAAACCCTAAACCGAACTCTAAAATCTAAACCCTAAACACTAAACCATTCATTTTGTCCTACCCAACACCATAAAGTGAAATTTGGTTGTCTTAGGAAAATCCACCATATTTTATTCCCTTATGCCATGTAATTTTGTCCTAGGATCTTACTACATGTACATCCCCTTAAGTTATCCTATTACCCTAAACCTTGAACTCTAAAGTCTAAACCCTAAACCCTAAAGCCATCATTTTTTTTTAAAGGCTCTTAATAGAATTTGGTTGCCTTGGGCAACTTCACCAAATTTTATTCATTTGAGCCATGTCATTTTCTCCTAGGACCTCCTTTGAGCGTAAGAAATCCCACCGACCATCCAAATGCGCCCTAAATACGTAATTGATTTTCTTAAAGGATCAAAGTTCTTAAATTTGGTGAGTAAAATTTTCATCATGATTAGGTTGAATTAGGTGAAACAAGTGAATCTCAATCAACTATTCCACAATAAATATTCTTCACTAACTTGCAAGTTCATTAAATATTCCAAATTCTAAACCCTAAACCCTACTTGCCTAAACCATTCATTTGTCCTGGGAGCATAAAGTGGTGGTTGTCTTAGGAAAATCCATCAAATTTCATTCCCTTATGCGCTGTAATTTTGTCCTAGAGATCTTACTACATATATCATAAGTTGTCCTATTACCCTAAACCCTAAAGCCATCATTTTTTCACTTGGGCTCTTAATGAAATTTGGTTGCCTTGAGCGCTCCACCAAATTTCATTGCCTTATATGTAATTTTTTCCTAGGATCCTTGCATATGTCCCTTAAATTGTCCTATTACCCTAAACCTAAACTCCCTAAATTCCTAGCCGTAAACCCACAAGCCATAGGTTTTTCTTAGGCTCTTAATGAAATTCCAGTTGCCTTAAGCAGCTCCGCAAATTCATTTCCTTATACCATGTAATTTTCCCTAGGATCTTACTGCATTTAGATCCCTTTAAGCTATCCTATTACCTAAACCCCTAAACTCTAAGTCTAAACCCTAAACCTAAAGCCATCATTTTTCTTCAAAAAGTCTTAATGAGAATTTGGTTGCCTTGGGCAACTTCGCAAATTTATTCATGAATATGCGTTTTTCTCCTAGGACATAACTAGACGTAAATCCTTAAGCCATCTGTCACCTAAATGGTCGATTTTCTTAAGAAGTTGTGCAACATTTCTTAAAGGGGATTAAAGAAGTTCTTAAAATTTGGTGATCAAAGTTGCCCAAGGCCCAACCAAATTTAACAATAATAAGATCCTGCAAGATTATATAATATCAATAGTTAATTGTATTTTCATTCAAGTAACATGTGCCTTAGACATATAAATGAGGCTTACATATAATTTTATCATCCTATTTCAATTATTTAAGGTCATTTATATTGAATGGTTTAAAGGTATTTCCTAAACATGTATCTTACATCTTGAAATTACAAATCTAATCTAGGTTCACTCATATCTTAAAGATCACATGGATCCATTCAATAATGTTCGTAATCCCACCTCCGCTTAATCCATCTCCAACACCTTCACCTCCACCTCGCCCTCCACCTACGTAACCCCTCCACCACGAAATCAATGAACATGCTCGTTGCTGGCACAAATCAATGCTTCTACTATAACCATCCAAAGATCAAATCAACATTATTATTCAAAATGAAGAATGTAGCCGCGCACCTCTGTGAGGATGTTTGCATCTAGGATGCAAACCCTTATGTTGATAACATCGGGGCTATGGATAGGGTGTAGATGAGCATAGGCAATGGCTAGAGGAGAGAACTCCTGATTTTGAAAAGGAAAACACAAAGAAATGAAGATCTATGCAGTAGAGAGCCATAATAGTTTATAAATTAAAACAATGATCTTAAATAGTTATGAATTTATAAATTGGGTGAACGATGGATATTTTGTGTGATGAATTTATAAATTTAGTTCCAAATGGATATTTTTAGTGACATGAATTTATGATTTTGGTTCTAGATGGATATTTTTAGTGACATGGATTTATGAATTTGGTGGAATTTATGAACTTATAATGAATAATATATAATAGTATATTTTATGACTATCACTGAATCATAGTTTCTCATGAAAATTGTAATATATGTGTGTGTGTGTGTGTGTGTTAGACATAAAATGAGATTTTGTGAATGTTTCAAGTTTATTGTTTAGTATGTATGTGTATGTATTAAAAATTTGCATATATAGTTCTTAAATTTTGAAATTTGTATGTATGTACATAGTTTAGTTTAATGATTTACAGTACGCATGCAAATTATGCATCATATTTTTATTTTAAATGTACATGTACATACATTTAATTTTTAATTTTGTATGGACATGCTCTTGAGTTGAACAATCAATGTATATATATGTGCATTTGAATTAAATATATGAATCTTAATATATATGTGTTGCTCATCTATTTCAATTAAATATATGATCTTAATATATGTATGCACATGGACTTCTTTGTATGATTTAATGCGAGGTGCACATTTATATCGAGCATATCATCGATGATTTTAACATTGATGATATCATCAATCCGCCACCTTAGCCACAACCACATCCACCTCTCCCTCCCCCTCCCCCTCCACCTCCTCCACCTCCCCCTCCCATCCCCTCCCCTCCCCTCCACCTCCACCCTATTGCATCCAACACCTATTGCATCGATAGAGGCTCACTTGACATGAATAAATGATCAGTTGCATCTTACAAAATCAAATCAATGCTATGCGAGTCAAGCTTTGATTCCTCCACATGTGAGATGTTTTGCATTTGCAATGCAAAACATTGTTGATGCCATCAAGATGATCGATTCTGATCTTGATAGGCATTGACGAGACAAAGAACAAATGAGACAATTTTATTCCGATGGTCTCTCTTATAAACAAATGTGGACAGCAAATGTAATGAAAGCCCATCTGGCCTACTTTTCTGTTGAATTTACCGACAACCATTCTGCCAGCAAATCTAGAATATCCAGCAATTGGTGCATACATGCAGATGATTGCACATTTTTGGGATCAATGGTATATGGTTTTGATAGTCCCCCACATGCTAATACAGAGTGCCCATTGTATTTTTTGAGAAAACTATATGTAGAGTTTGTTTTGGGGCAAAAGCCCAATTATTTTGATTTTAGATCATTTCAGGGTGTTGGTGGCGGCATGCCACAACATAGATTAGGGGCAAGGGTTGATCCCCGACGCCCCGTGCATGCACGACCCCTTGTTGTTTCTCCTGGTCCTCCCATTCTTGCACCTGTACATCATCAAGCTCTGGTCTCAACATTAGGTTCCCTTTGTACCTCCCGGGGAGACCTTGGCATGCTTGAGAGGCTAGCAGTGGGAACATAGAGGCGATGATGATGATGGAAGAGTTTTTATGGAGCTGGTCCAGTCTCAGCTCGGAAGTCATCGAGCCCGTCCCCGCAAAATGCTTACTAGTTGTCATCAAGTATGCTATGGACACGGTCGGGCCACACCTAGTTTAAATTAGACGGGGAGATTTGGTGGTTCATCGGGTCGCAGTTTATTTTGATTCCTCCATGGCGAGAACATCACCACGAGGACACTGTAGCCACAGGTATAAATATGCATCTAGATGTACATTCATTTTATAAGAATTTTGATGGTTGTATATCAAAGAAAAGTTTGCAATACATTTTAAGAATCAAATTGTTTGGTGTACGGATGACACTAACGATGCAAAGGAAATCATCTGTTCCACGAGTACATACATCGACACCGGTCGTACTCAGCAACCCTTATGGGGTATTTTGATTTCAATTTTTAAAATTATGTATGAAATCATAAATTATTTAACAGTTTAATTTATAATTCGATCACATATATGTTTCAAATATTTATGTTGGGTGAGTCAATGTGACATCATCGATTCCTCCTAAGGGATTGTCAAGCACTCCTCCACTATCGGGTGTCATAAATCAGGGGCAGGTACATTCATATTGTAAATTTGTTTAAAGTTTACATTAGTATAGTTACAATTTTATGAGTTTTGAATTCACTAGATATATGAAATGCATGCATGTACACTTGTAAATATTATAGCATTAAATGTCTATGTACATGTATGTCTAGAGTTAATCTACAATAAGTGGGCATTGGGCAAACATTGATCTTTGTGTTACAGAATTACGATTTCGATTGTTTACAAAACTTTCTACACAAAATGTGCAAACTTGAATATATATATATATATATATATATATATATATTAACTAATTCAATTGCACATGCTACAATTTACGATCTTATGGGACTTTTGGTGCAACTTTGAAACGACCAGTTTAGTTACACCACAGGGAGGACATGTAAGCGGGGTTTCCAGATCAGTAATTTAATTTTTTATTATATTTAAAGTCAATTAGAATTCAAATTGAATATATACATAATATGGTTCCTCTTCCTCTTTATAACGAGACATCACCTTGGTTGAGCATGTCTGAGGGCAGGTCCTAGAAGAGCCCTGGTGCGCAACCTCAAAATCTGATTTTAATTAAAATATGGCGTTATAAATTAGGTAAATTAAAAAATTTAATTGTGGGTTGTACATCTAATTCCAATTTCTTTGTCTTGTTTATATGGATTGATTTAAGAGAATTTAGAGGTTGCTTGGTGCGCGAACATCGAGCGTAGATATGATGGTAATTTAATTTATGATGGATTATAAATTAAATTGTCATTAAATCATTTTTTATTGTCTTACATCTAATTTCATCTTTCTCTTATACAGAGTGTTTCAGGTCATCCACATAGTCCACATGGTGTGAAGAGGTCTCTTGATTATAGAGACAGTACATGACCTAGAAACATGTGATTTTATGTATTATATTTGTTTATTTCATGGACATGTTCTTGTTTATCATGTACTTTGATGGACTTTATTTCATGCACTTAATATATTGGTTTCATGCACTTAATATATTTACATAAATTATGGAATTTATTATTGTTTGAAATTTTAATTTACACATGTACATTTATGCATTTATGTTCATAGTCAAGACATTAATATAGGACATTAATGTGAAATTTAGTGATCTCATACATGGATTAATATAGGACATTTTAATATTTATACTTTGCAAATTTAGTGATTTCATACATGATATACATGATATGTACATTCAATAAATAGTGATAATTACTCAATGAACTTATTCAATTCACGTCAATCAATAATCGGTCAATAAATCATAATTTACAAACAAAAGCAATCTATTTATATACCCGAGGGAAAGATGAATTTTTGAAATAAACAATGCATAGAAGATTAGAATAAAGCATTAATAAATACTATAAATAATAGTTCATCTAACACTAATTTATAAGTTGTCAAAACAAATAATAGCGTCTTAAGGGGGTGTCTAAAGGGTCATAATAGAACATCTGGGGATGTCTTGAGGTCTCTCCTCTCATGTCCTTGCCCTTGCAATATTATTTGTACCTTTCGAAACTTTTTTTTTCATGTCATTCCAAGTTTCCATGGTATTCCTACCTAATCTCAGAAACCATCTTAATGCAACTTCTTTCAAGGTGGTAGGAAAAAACTTAAGTCTATGAGCATCAGTGGTGTAGTCATAACTTCTATAGAGGATATCAAATTCAAACAAGAAAGTGTCAGGGTCTTCTATGACAAGTCCATAAAACTTAGGAAGGACTAAAGCAGGGATGTTCTTGAGGTTGTCAACTTCATTCTAATGAGTAATAAGAAATGGAAAAGATGGTTGGTTTAGTCTATTTTTTTGTCTATTGTCATTATTCTCATCACCCATGGCTGCTTGATGAAGTTCCAAAGAAAAGGGATTCTCAATCAAATTTTGGTCTTCAGAGGAAGCGTTAGAATTGGTTAGATTGGGAAATGCATCGGCAAAAGGGCGTGCTTCTTCTTCTTCTTTGTCTCTTGGAAGATTCTGATGCTCAACTAGCTAGAATGGACCAAGGTCATTAGGAAGGAATCTCCCATGAGCATCTCTCCTCCTTCCTCTATGCATCCAATATCAACTCAATATTAGCCAACTCACACAAAGAATTGGTAAAAGAATAGCGGGTCATTACTTTCGTAAATGAGTGGTATAATACAACAAGAAAGAAACTATCAATGACTCCAAAGAACTTCCTAGTTTGACACCATCTCCAACAATGGCACTAAAAATGTTGGCCTCCTACAACGATTTAATAACTAAGCCTTTAAGGCTGTGATTTAGAGATTGAACATTTGCACTAAGTAGTTATCTCACTCACCATGAAGGTGCATTTCACTTGTCAACCCAGGGATGTAAACTTGAAATGGGTGAGAACTATATATGCACTAGGACTCTACTACAATCATCTATAAACTAGGAAAGAACTAATGCTAGAAATAAGGTGTTGGAAGGAAATCAACTTAAAAACTAAACATAAATCAACATCTTCACTAAGCATTAACAACTAGACTGGAAATGAAAGATAGAAATGACAATCTCAGCAAATAGATAGGAAACTACTCTATTTGCCTCGGCTACACAAACATACACAGAATGGAATTTCAGTGGCTGCAAGAATAGATAGTTGCTGAAATTGAAACTAACTACTAAACAAAAAATAACTTTTAAACTAATAGATGAAATTCTCACCAAGTGGGCCCCCTTGGGTGAGTCTCCCTTACACTAACTTAAATACAGCAACTCAGAATATCATATTACTTCTTGAAAGCATAAGTACAACATCTTTGCAATATAACTGTAAACTAGAAAATGTGAGTAGAAACTTAGAATATCCAACCTTATCAAAAGGAGCATCTAACCATTATTTATAGGGATAAAAATATTGACTAACCCTAACTACCTTGGCATTCAACTCCATCAAAATAGGAGGATGCCACTTATTAAAAGCATAGAAAAATATGGAGGAAGTTATGCATGCACTAAATTGGTCAAAGTAGACTTACTTCAACAAGAATCTACCACAACGCACTCCCTAGATTTGCTCAACAATAAATATGACCATTAAAAAGGTGGTTACATTCTCTTGTTTGAATTAGGAATTTCCCTCCACGAGAGTTTTCTCACTTTGACTTCTTAATGATTAGTTTCTTAAATTCTTAGTAACTGACCAATCTGGCAAGAATTTCTCCCACACTGCAGGCTTTGTTGACATCAACATTTTAGTGGAAACCTACACAATAGCATTAGCACACACAAACAAATGCATATCTATAATTACCTTAATAACATTCATCTAACGACTAGTAAATTCAACATAGATAATCCTCATAACATGATAATATCATTGAAGACACAAAGATAAAGCTTATGTCCAAAGTCTATGATTTTAAGGAAAATATCAACAACCAAGTGTCAAAGTCTATGATAGAAAAAAACATTATATAATGAATCCTATCAAAATTGAGCCATTAATTGAGCTCATCATTCCCCCCAACCTAATGTTTTGTTGGTCCTCCAGTAGAAGGAACGCTATTCTTTTGCCTAATCAGTGCCCTAAAGTCACCAATTGCCAGCTGCCCCACATTAGTCTCTGTGGTGTCTAAATCAAGATCCTAGTAGAATCCTTGTTTGTTCTCCAGTTTGTTCCATCTTGTCCTTTCTGCAACTATGTCATATTGGTAGAACTTGTAATCTAACACATGCCACAATAATGTAGGTGGCTGAAATGTTAAGGGAAGCCAAAACTATTGCTTCCTTCTATCAATTTGTATGTACCTATCAACCCTTTTGCATGTTGCAACATAGTTATGTAAAGAGTGGGGTTCATCCTATTTCAACTCTTCTTGCAAACTGTTCCACCTCTGTGCTAAATATCCCATTACTAATTTTCATGTGGTTTCAACTACCTTCTCATATTCTTTGTAGGTCTCTTCTCTGGCGGGCATAATCTTATTTTTGTAGATGGGGCAGTAAATAATTCTATGGAATGTCATGAAAATATCTCCAGGGTTACTAGATTCAGCCCTAAGAGGCAGGGGAGTATGAAATTCCCTTTCCCTATAAATTCTATACTACTGTCCCCAACTAATTTCATTGTGAATCTAGGACATAAATTCCCTTAAATGAAATTCCCCAATATACAGTAAGGGATTCCAATCATGATCATTAGACAAAACATAATTGTCCAGATATAGTTCACATAACAATTTTTTAACATTAAGAGGGGCAAACTGATAAGCATGGAAAAATTCATGTGGAGTGTTAAGAGTAGGACTCAAACTTGAAATGATCCTTGATAGCTTGAAGGAAATATTTTTCTCCTTCAAGTGCAGGGCATAAAATTTAGAAGGAGTTCTACATGCTAGCATTTTGGGTATTAAATCTACCACATTATCTATCCTTTCCTTCAAGGCAACAATTTCTGCATTCTTCTCTTTATTCTCTGCATCTTTCTTTTTAATCTCATTCTATAGCTTGTGATTTTCTTTTTTCCATTCTTTTTCCCTTCTTTGCATCTCACTCTTCAATTTCAGAGCTGTGTGATTCCATGAAAAGGTAGGGGGTTTATGTATTCCTACCAAAATATTCCCTAGCATTGATTCTTGTTGTTCACATAACACCAATTGCAGTGATTTAGGTTTTTCATCCTGCTTTGGCTGGAGAAACTCCAGATTCTCATTTTGTTCTTGCTACAGGATTTCTTGGCTTTCATCTTGTTCTTGGTTCTCAACTTGTTTTGTAATGGTAGCGAGCTTTTCCAATCTGATATTTGCTTGTTCCTCAAAAATATATTTTTCCTCAACATTCACCTACCCCATTGAGGCTTCCATCTCCTCCCTAGATGTTTTTCTAATCCTAGGGCTTCTTTTTGGAGGTACACTAGTGGCTGGCCCAATTGGTTTTGATCTCTTAAGAGGTTTTAATATTTTTCTTCGGCTGTAGGAGGAACAGTGTTATCAACCTTTCGTTTCTTAGGGCTGGGCATTTCTTTTTCAGCTATTTTCTCCTTGGCCTTCCCTTTTCTAATTTCTTCTTCTTTCAATTGTGCCTCTTCTCTCTTAAGGGAAGCCCTAGTTCGAATTAGGGTTTTGAAAGGGACATTATCATCAAAATATGAGGATGAACTTTCCTCATCTGAACATTATGACTTAGAAGAATCAATTTCAATAGCTTGCTTAGCTAGAGAAGGGTTTGAACTAGGGTTTGCACCCGAGGTTAATGCTCTAGGAGTAGTTTCAACAACTCTCTCTTCACTAACATCACTATGAGGTTGAGACTGACCTCTAAGACATACATGTTTTGGTCTAAATTGATCAATGTTTAAAAACTCCTCCCACATCATATCAGATACTTCATGTAGATATTTTTCCACTAAAAATTTGATTAAACAATGGCGAGAGATAAAACTATCCCTACCTTTCCGCATTTCAGCCGCCATGATGGCAAGGAGGTGATATAGCACATTAGGTGCATTCATTCTTTTTCCATGCCTCATATGGTTCAAGAGCTTGAAGTGTGAAGAATGGAGGCATGACTGGCGGCCTTCACAAGTGATGTACTTGACAATGTGGAAAACTACTTGTCTCCATGGCTTTGGGAGATAATTTCTCTTCATACCCTATTTATCCACCACCAACAGAGGGTCACTAGGTTTAGTACATTCAGCCTTGACTGACCTTGCATATTTTGTAGCAGGGTATGGCTCACCATTAGCAGGTAATCCCATTACCTCCACAATTCTTTCCTCATTAACAATCATGTCCAACCCTTTTACCATTGCCTTCCCCTTAGAAAATGTTTGTGCAAATTCTTGTGTAATGTCTTCATTATAACTGTTGAGCTTCAAGAAATAGTTCAACTATCCACAATTTCTAAACTCTGCCAAAGAAGGTGCATCTTGCATTACCATGTTATGAACTATGGGTTCATTTTGAATTAGCTGACCTCCCATTGTTCAGCTGCCCACAATCAAACAAGCACTCTGCTAAATTTCCTTTTCCTATAATCTCTTTTTGAAAACCCCAACTTCTTCTTCCTATAACTCTTCCTTCTGTCGTACTGATGCTGATGTCATGTAGCTCACCAAATTACTTTTGTTGTGTGACATTTGAAATTATGAATAGGAAATAAAGTTTTATTAATGAGGGGTATTATCAAAAGGAATGACAGTAGTTCAGTGACATTCCACACATGCAAGCTGTCACTTCAATTTATCATTCAAATTGGCTTAGTTTAAATTTGCTAATATGGATGACACATGGACTTGTGAGTTCACACTCCTCCCCAACCTAATTTACAATATGTGTCCACACAGGCTGGTTGATAATTATGATGGGATAAGGTGGGGTACAATTTCATGCTATGCAAAATATCTACATTTAATTATAGTAATTAAACAAATGCACTAAAGACAATAAAGATATAACAAAATATTTTGCACGTACCTGAAATTTTGGAGTATCTTTGCAAAGAATGTGGAGAAAGTACCAATTACCTTTAAGAAGTATGGTTGGGCAATGAATGTAGTCATGATGAAATGGAATGAAATTATGATGAAGTGGAGCGATGGTGGAGTTATGGAAGAGAGAGAAGATGGAGATGGATGGGAAAATGCGTCGATTAATGAAGAAGTGGAATTCAAAAAAAGTGAAAATCTTTATTATGAAGTGGTTGCATGTGTACTTGGATTAGTTAGAAGGAGGGACACTAGGTCTACTTCGTTTGACTACAGGAAGTTCAGAGGTTGGGTGTTGATTAAACCGTTGCATGAATTCTTCCTTGGACGCTGGCTTATGATACAACCTTAGATGATGACCGTTGACCAAAAGTTTGAATCAGATAGGTTCAATGGTGGTGAGTTGTACAACTCTATTAGGAAATACTTCTGCAACTTCATACGGTCCCAACCATCTAGTCTAAAATTTTCCTACATTGTCTTGATATCTGGAGTCATAAAGGAGTGCCCAGTCACCAGGCTGAAAATTCTTGTCCTTTATGTACTTATCATGCCATTTGATCCTTTGATTCTACAATACCTCAGTGTGATGCAAGGATTTCATTCTCATCTTATCTAAATTATTTAGTTGTATGATTTTGTCTTTTTGTACCTCAGAGATATCCATCCCTAATTCTAGTGTAGTCCTAAGAGTCTTATGCTCAAATTTAATGGGACTCATAGCCATTTTTCCATACAGTAATTCAAAAGGAGTGAAAAATATTGTTGTTTTCTAGGTGGTCCTATAGGCCTAGATAGCTTTTAGCAGCTGATTTTCCCAATCTCTCCTATGAATAGCCATTGTTTTTGTCGAAATTGACTCAATTTCCTTGTTGGTCACCTTAGATTGGCCATTGGCCTGAGGGTGATAGGGAGTAGACTTCCTATGTCTCACATTATATTAATTAATGAGTGCTATGACAAGGGTTGATGTAAATTGAGCCCCTTGATCAGTCACTATCTCCATTGGGACCCCATAATGAGTGAAAATTCCCTCATACATAAATTCTACAACCTTATTATATCTGACATTCTTCATTGCTTTAACTTCAACCCACTTGGTCACATAGTCAATGCAAACTAGGATATAGGATTTACCATTTGATGGAGGATCAATGGTTCCTACAAAATCTAGTCCCCATTTGTCAAATTGAGTGATTACTACCTATGGGTAAAGGGGCATCTCATCAGATTTTGTTGGCCGACCCATCCTCTGAGATCTATCACACTTCCTTGTATACCTTCCTGCATCCTTATGAAGTGTGGGTCAGTAATATCATGTGTTAAAAGTCTTCATTGCTGTCCTTTTGGCTTCAAAATTCCCTTTTAAGTGTTCATTGTGACATGCATGCAATATATCATATGTCTCATCTTCCCTTAAACATATCCTCATGACATGGTTTGGTCCAGTGTACAACAAACAACCTACAATCCATGAAAAAGGAAAGGTTTTCTCAATGAGTACCCTTCTCTCATTTGGAGACAAATGAGGAGGAACTCTCCCTATAACCAAGTAATTGGTGATGTCAACATACCAAGGAGTATGCGAATTGATAGAAAACAAATGTTCATTAGGGAAGGAGTCATCAATGACTTGACTGTCTTATGATATAGTCAATCTAGAAAGAAAATCTGCTACAACATTTACTTTTCCTGGTTTATCAACAATGGTGATGTCAAACTCCTGCATCAACAATAACCATCTTGCTAGCTTCCTTGAAATGAGGGGCTTATTCCTGAGGTATCTCATTGTTGCATGGTCTATATGAATAAAAATATGATACCTTGTTATGTAGTGTCTAAACTTGTTAAGTGCATAGATGACTGCCAACATTTCTTTTTCTGCCCCTTGTAGGTTTTTGCTAACAAAATATATTGCATTCTCAATGGTTCCTTCTTTCTATCCCAAGATAACTCCTACAAAATAGTCTAATGCATATGTATGAATGTGAAAAGGAAGCTCCCAACTAGGACCTTTGAGTATAAGAGCATGGGTTAGGGATGCTTTTAGATTAGAGAATGCCTTGTGACAATCCTTTGTCCACTAGAATTTAGCATCTTTAGTGAGAATATTGTACAATGGTGTTGTCATTTTGCTGAAATATTTGATAAAATTCCTATAGTACCCTGCATGACTCAAGAAACTTCTAACATCTTTTTTCTTTGTAGGAATAGGAAGATTGGTAATCACTTCAATCTTTGTTGGGTCTACTTGAATTCCTTTTTTAGAGATGTAGTGTCCAAGGACTATTCCTTCCTGCATCATCATGAAACACTTCTCATTATTCAGTGACATGTTATGGTCTTCACATCTCTATAAAACCTTCTCGGGGTTCTCTAGAGCTTCTGCAAAATTAGCACCATAGGTAGTAAAATCATTCATATAAATCTCCATGTAATCATGTGAGATGTTTGGAAATATACTAATGACTACCCTCTGGAAAGTTGCAGGTGCATTAGACAAGCCGAATGGAAGCACTGAGTAGAAATAAGTCCCCCATGGACATGTAAAGGCGGTCTTCTCTTGATCCTTAGGGGTAATTTGTATTTGGTTATAGCCACTAAATCCATCTAGAAAAGAAAAATATTGTTTTCCTGCAAGGGAATCCAGTACTTGGTCTATGAAAGGAAGGGGAAAATGGTCCTTTTTGGTGGCAATGTTGAGTTCCTTGTAGGCAACACAAACTCTCCACTTCCTTCGTTTTTAGGCACAATCATCAGTGGGGACACCCACTAACTGTCTGAGATGGAGTAGATAAATCCTACATTCAATAATTTCTGGAGTTCCCCTTTGACAATTTTTCTCAATGCAGTGTTGATTCTTCTTTGTGGCTACCTTATTGGTCTGCAATCATCTTTGATATATATCCTATTAGTGCAAAGCTTAGGATCCAATCCCTTCATATCATGGTAGTCCCATGCAAATGCATATTGGTGGATCTTCAAACTTAGGTTTTTCAATGACATATGTTGTTCTTGACTCATCTTGTTGTTAATATTTAGTTGTTTTCCTTTTGACACTTGCACTTGTGTGTTTAACTCTATCATAGTTGCTTCACTAACACTTGGAATTTTTAATTCATGTGGCAAAAATTCATGAATCATATAAGTTGCTGCAGGAAGTTCAGTTGCAAGAGGAGTGGATAGAAGTGTCTTCATTGAACTGGGAGAACCAAATTCATGAGTAGATGACTCTTCATGTACCTCACAATGGTTCTGAATTATGTGGGACACCACTTCATCTTCTTCTTGGAGTTGCATGAAAGAGCTTCTACCTAACATCACAAGTTGTGCCACTGAATGGACTTCCTCAGCCTCTTCTCCCACATGTGGCCATATGGGGTTATCCATGTCATGAGATGGTTGAGAAGAAGGGTAGATAACAAGATTTTTGGTGCTCTTCCCATAAGAAATAATCATGTCTCCTAACCGACATCCAATGTAGGCATCTGTTGTGGTCAACTATGGCCTTCCTAGGATAATGGGATACCCACCTAGTGTAGTTTTAAGAGAAAGAATCATAAAATTGGCTGGATACTCCCAAGAATCTAGAGTTACCTCAAGGTCCTCTACTATACCATCAGGTTTAACAATGGAACTATTAGCAAGCTACATGATAGTAGGAGTAGGTCTCATGTTTGCAACATTTAGTTGTTGCAGGATATCCTTAGTCATCACATTTATTGCTGCCCCCAAGTCAATCAGAGCATTCCTTATTTGGATTGCATTTATGACAACTCCTACCACAGGACTACTTGGGTTAGTGTACTTGAGAACTATAACTTCTCCAAGCATGATGTTTGCTAACTGTCCTACCACATGAACCGTGGTGGGGTCTTTCTTTTTCCTCCCTGGCTTTTTGAGGCATGCCTCTTTGATTGCTTTGCCATATATAGGGATGTATTTTATGGATTTAAACAAAGGTATCTTGAAACATATGTGTTTCAACTAATCTAATACACCAAAGGTTGTTTCTTCCTTCTCTTCCTTTTGCTTAGCAACTTCTAACCTTTGAGGAAATGGTGGATCTTGATCATTCTGTTGAACTGGTTTAGGATTTCTAGGCATGCTAGGCTAAATGGGGACATTCAGAGGCTCCTCTTCTTCCATAGGAAGATCAGTGATGATAGGAGTGGAAGGAGATGATAAAGTAGTTCTTGAACACAGGTGGATGTCACTCACACTCACAACATATGCAATAAATTGATTAGGATCTACAGAGTATACTGGTTACTATTGTTGTGGTTTGTTATTTGGGTTAGGTGTGGGATGAGTTGGTAACTGAGTAGGCCTAGGTGTGCTTGAACTTGAGCTAGTATGAGGCATTATAGCATGTTGCTAGGGTTGTGAAGGTGGTTGCATGTAACTAGTTGTCTGGTTTGGCCATTGTTGCCCTCCCCTCCATTGGGATGTTTGTTGCTAGTTTCCTGGAGGTGGTTTCCAATTCCCCTAAAACTATTGTCAATTTCCTTGAGGTTGTTTCCATTGGGGTGGAGAGTTTTGGTGATTGGGATAGGTATTTGGAGGGTTATTCCAAGGCTGAGGTGGATATCCTCCATAGTTGGATGGATATGGGGGTTTCCATTGGTTACCAGATGCATAAGAATTGAAATATGGCCCAACAAAATATAATGGATATGGTGCCATACCTTGTCTTGGAGCCCATGACTTCCTTTGTACAATATAGTAGACTTGATCATCTTCACTCTAGATTGGATTGAATTTAGGTGCAATCTACTTGCTGTCAATATTAGCCACCATTTTTTATCTGTAGTCCTTCTTTTGTTTGCAATGAAGGTAATATTTTGCTGACATTTCCTCAGCCTCCTCATGTTTCTTCTTTGCTTGGAGTGCATCCAACTGAGTAGCTAGAATTTTTACGATGTCTTGCTTAAATTCTACCAACAAGTGAGTAATCTCCATCCTTGAAACTCCATTGGTGGATGATTTACCCATAGAGGATTGGTAGTCTCTTCCCTTCTTTGAAGCTTCCCTAGAATAGTTCTGACATATCTTCTTAATATCATCCCAAGGAACTTGGGTGACATCTCCTCCTCGCATAAGGTCCAAAGCATCAGTGCAACTCTCAGTGATCCCTCTAAGGAAGAGGAGCTTTTGAGACTCCTCATTGAGTGTATGATGTGGATATTTCTACAAAAAAAATAGAAACCTTAAAATTTAATCCTCTAAACTCTCATCTTCCTTCTACTGTATCCTAAAGATGTCATCTCCTCTAATGTCACTACCGGGTATGTCAAAGATCATGGTGGGCCAAAACGTGGCAATGAGGAAAAAAACATGTCTTTCATCGACCCAAAAACATGAAAATACCGTGTTGACCTTTTTTAGGCTCGGGTGTCACTACACACCACCAAAGAAAAAACCAATCCTAGTTTTCCAAATCAGATATCCGATTTGTAAAAAGCATATATATACAAAATTTGTTGCTGTTTTAAAGTCATTTGACAGTCAACAACCCGTGGGTGCACAGTGAGGAGGTTCTTTGCATAACGGATATCCGATTTCCCCAATATCTAATCTGAAAAGGTAAGAATTTTGATTTTGATTTGCTTTGATTCAATTTTGAATTAGATTTGGATAATTTCAAATAGTTTTTGTGGAGTTTTTTTAAAAATAGGGTTTTTGATTGAATTGTTATGAAAAAATTGAGTTTAGAATGGATTTTGATAAAAAAATGAATGTTTTTTGTGGATTTTTTTTCAAAATAGGGTTTCTGATTGAATTTTTATGAAAATTTTGAATTTAGAATGGATTTTGATAAAAAAATGAATGTTTTTGTGGATTTTTTTAAAATAGGGTTTTTGATTGAATTTTTATGAAACAATTGAGTTTAGAATGGATTTTGATAAAAAATGAATTTTTTTATAGATTTTGATTTAAAAATAGTGTTGCTTATGTATTTGTATTAAAAATTAGAGAATTTTATAGATTTTTGTTAAAAAGCAAGGTTTTTTAAAAACTAGGGCATTTTTATAATATTTTCATTTATATTATCTAATTTTAATTAGATTAATTATTTTTTATTTTTAATTAGGCATTATGGATGCTGAGAATGAGAATGCACAAATTCCACTAGTTGAGAATGAAAATCCACCAGCTGAGAATCAAAATGCAGAAATGCCAAATGCTCCACCACCTCTGCAACCATCAATTGAAGACTTAATTCATGAAAAATTGGAGCAATTGAGGGGATTTGTGATGTTTAAAATAAAATCTCTCGATTATCCCATATGTCAACCGCATTGATAGGAATAATTACAAATGTAGAAACCCTCTCCACCCAACATAATGCCTTTCATTCATGGCAAGAAACCATGAGGGAATATTATGCATGTGGATTGTCTTATGATGATGGGAAAAATCTCCAAATAAAATAATACCAAATAGCCTCTTTATTTTTTAACCCCAGCACTGGTTTTCCAGTTAATGTTAACAAACCAAAACTTTCTATAAAATGGTGCACACATAGGGGCATAGTAGATAACTTTTGGGATCGTTGGTGTATGGTTTTTTATAAACCACCCAACAATAATCTTGATGTACCTTTTTACTTTATTAAAAAATTATATGCTAGGTTTTTGTTACGACATCATGTCAATTACTTTGACATTAAACCCTTCCAGGGCATTGGTGGAGGTATGCCCTAGGATAGGCTAGGGGCAGCTAGAGTAGTCAGGCGCTCACATGTTCCCTATTCTCCCCTTCATCCGCCACCTCCAGTACATCATCCAGATATTACGGAGGATGCAACCACACAAACTATCCAGGCCATTCACTCTTTGAGTGGTCTTTTGGTTTCCCATGCTTCTTCATTAGCTCAACCACATTCTGGTGATCTTGGCGATGGATCCAGTGCTGCTGCATCATCCTCCTCGGGTCCACATATTTGTGTACCACATATTTGCAATACGTGCCAACAGATATGTTTGGGTCCTATTGTACATCCCCCTGAGAATCCATTAGACACTTCTAATTATGACATCCAGGATGTGGAGATTATAGCAGATCACATGCAGGGGAGTGGAGCACACCCTTTAGAGTCCTCTCCTGCTAGAGAGGTGGACATTGGAATAGTTACATAGACACAGGTAACATTTAAGGTGTAAATTCATAACTTGCATTTAAAAAAAATGAAAATTAATAAGAGATAGTATCAAGTACTAATATTTATTTACATGGTCTATTTAACAGTTAATGTCTGAGGAGGAGCTCACACTGGTGACTGATAGCACCCTTAGGGCCATTTCATTTGGCCTCGAGATGCACACATTATGTATTTTCACACTCACTCATTTACATTTTTTTATTGTATACTTGCTTGTCATTTGAATTGTCATTAATGAAATTATATATTAACTTATATGTTTATCTTATTCTTTGCTTGTAGGAAACACCTAATGCGATCGAGGTGCTACGCTCTCCAAACTATGGAGGCATAATGTTAGATAAGGGAAAGGTAATTGAACTCAAATTTGATTGAATTAAGATTTATAAGATCTTTTGTTGATTATGCATACATTGACATAGATTCATAGTTTTATATGTACTTGTCATTTTTATTTATAGGTGGTTGTGAGCTATACATCATTGTTGATAAGTGCCACAACACTTGAAGGAGTAGGTATTCGAACACCTGAAGGAGGAGGTGTTGAAACACCTCAAGGAGGAGGTGTCGAAACACCTAAAGGAGATACAAAAAAAGATCAGCCTAAAGAGGTATGTGTTTATTTTATTTTGTGCTTGGTAAATATTTTCTTATTACTGACAATTCTATGCTAACTTGGATCAATTTCATGTTTTTGTTCACATATATAGATTGACGTTACAAAAGTTGGTTTGGTTAGTTCTTTGAGAGGTGTATATTCTAGGACTCCCGACCCTTCAAAGAGACATATATTTCAGGTAATCAAGATTTCAATTTTAGAGTTCAATTATAATTCAATGTGTATTGATTTTTATGTTAATTATTCGATTTTAAATTATATAGTATAACTAATCTCAATTATGGTTTGACTTTTTCTTGTGCAGCTACCTTCAGAGCCAACGAGTGCTTCAAAGAGGCTCCATTTTGATGATTCACCAGTAGTTTAGGATGAGATAGACATTTTGGCATGTAAATTTTGAATAGATACTGAGATGGCATATGCCACTTATTGTAGAACTTTGTTTGAGTTGGCGTTGATGCCATTTTTGTATATGGACATTCACTTTATTGAATAATTCGATATATGGGTATGTGCAGGATCATCATGGAAAAAACAGGCCCTTAAGTGGCAAAAAATTTAGAAAAATCAGTGTTAGGCAACTTGACGTAAAAATTTGAATAAGTTATCTATATTATTTCAAAAATATGTAAGAATAGAATCTGTAGAAAATTGAATGTAGTTTCTAAACTACTAGGTTTATTTAAAAATAGATAAAATCTATTTGGTGAAAATTTGAAATTTCAATGCAGTAGTACTTAAATTTGAGGGAAAAATAAAGAAGTAGGTGCTTGTTTGACCACCCTAACCATAATAAAATGATAATATTTTTTTTATAAGATTTTATATATAAGTAGAGGACTCATTTCTGGATGTGATGCATATTTTTTGTAATTTTTTTCTAAGTAAATAATTAATTATGAATTTTTATTACAAATTTTAAAAATATAAAACTTCGTATGTCGACCACCTTAACTTGGTCAAAACTTCATGAAATTTATTTTTTATTTTTTTAATCCTATATTCTATGAAGCATAGAATGTGACGATGTTTCGATTCAAAAATGTGATACCGTTTGAAAGTTATAGATGTTTTTCAATCACCTATCGATCGAGGACTTTAGTCATAATTCTAATAGAAAATGAATAATAATTATTTATTAAATTCAAATTAAAGCATAATTTATATTGGTGGAAAGCTGAGAATCTCCTCTAAAAACCCTTTTCGTTTCATCAATTTTGGGTAAAAAAAAATTCGTCAGCCACATACCCTACAAATACCCATAATATTGCCACTTTTTGGCCCATCATGATCTTGCACATACCCATATAGAAGTTGACAATCGAAATTTAATTTCCTCCTTATGTGCATGATTAAACTCTTTGAAGATTTAATCAAGTGCACAATGGTTAAATATCAATGTACGATAGCATAAAATGAATGGTTAAATATTATGTAGTTTATATTCATATTGTTTATTACATTGCATTACACATCTTTCAAACTCAAAGCATTACTTCACATTGCATAAGTAACAACTAGAGTCTGATAGATGAAAAAATTTCAATAACAATATAGTTTTTACAAAGTCAACCTAAGTAGTTATGTAATTACTTCACATTACATAACTAATAACTAGGAGCAACTATCAATTGCATTAGCTTGTCATGGAATTCTATGAGACCACATTTCTTTGAGGAAACTTGGCACAAAACTCACAAAAAATAAATAGAAAACTCTCAAAAAAAATTTAAAGGGGTCTCAGGCTTGTTGCCCCCTCATTCCACATGCTATGCAACCATTTACTTGCAGTGTAGGGGCCAAACAATGGAGAAAACATGTAAAAATTATATATATATATATACAACCTAGAAGCATGAATTACGATTAGAATATCACATAACATCATTTAAACAAAAAAAACACTATAAACTTGAATGTCATTTAAAACATGCATGATAAATATTCATCGTTGAAACTTGAATTGTGGTAGCTTGATATACAGAGTCGATTGATGCCAGGGTTCAATTTGTATGATATTGAAAAAATAAGCCAACTGAGTAGAGTTATCAGCATTCTTCAAAAATCATAAGAATTCTTTTAGTACACTAGCCATTTTGACGTCTTCTTGCAGTCTCAAACATTATTTTGTATCATTGTTACATTGGTCTTAGTTCAATGATGCTGAACAATTTTAGAAAAAAGAAAGTTGTGTCACAGTCTACATTCAATCCAACAAGCAAAAATGAAAGCTCAGCCTGTTGGAATGAAAATTCTTGTTTGCAAAACAAATGAATAAGAATGAGGTAGTTAAGGTGTTTGAAGTTATTTAGAGGTCACTTTTAGGGTGCAAGGCTTAAAAGTTCATTTTAAATGTACTCAAACAAACTTTAAAGGGATCTTAGGTCTATTGCCCCCTCATTCCACACACTATGCAACCGTTTACTTGCAGTGTAGGGGCCAAAAAATGGAGAAAACATGTAAAAATTATATATATATATATATATATATACAGCCTAGAAGCATGAATTACAATTAGAATATCACATAACATCTTATAAACAAAAAAACCACTATAAACTTGAATGTCATTTAAAACATGCATGATAAATATTCATCGTTGAAACTTGAATTATGGTAGCTTGATATACAGAGTTGATTGATGCCAGGGTTCAATTTGTATGATATTGAAAAAATAAGCCAACCGAGTAGAGTTATCAACATTCTTCAAAAATCATAAGAATTATTTTACACTAGCCATTTTGACGCCTTCTTGCAGTCTCAAACGTTATTTTGTATCATTGTTACATTGGTCTTAGTTCAATGATGCTAAACACTTTTAGAAAAAAGAAAGTTGTGTCACGGTCCACATTCAATCCAACAAGCAAAAATGAAAGCTCAGCCTGTTGGAATGAAAATTCTTGTTTGCAAAATAAATGAATAAGAATGAGGTAGTTAAGGTGTTTGAAGTTATTTAGAAGTCACTTTTAGGGTACAAGGCTTAAAAGTTCATTTTAAATACACTTAAACAAACTTTAAAGGGATCTCAGGCCTATTGCCCCCTCATTCCACACACTATGCAACAATTTACTTTTAGTGTAGGGGCCGAACAATGGAGAAAACATGTAAAAATAATATATATATATAGATGTGCAGCCTAGAAGCATGAATTATGATTAGAATATCACATAACATCATATAAAAAAAAAAAACAACCATAAACTTGAATGCCATTTAAAACATGCATGATAAATATTCATCGTTGATGGTAGCTTGATATACAAAGTCTATTGATGCCAGAGTTCAATTTGTATGATATTGAAAAAATAAGACAACTGAGTAGAGTTATCAACATTCTTCAAAATCATAAGAATTCTTTTAGTACACTCAAGATTTATCAGATGTCTTCTTGCAGTCTCAAAAGTTATTTTGTATCATTGTTACATTGGTCTTGAGAGTGGTAGCTTAATATAGGTCCACAATACAAAACTTGGTTTACCTATGCAGTGTAACAGTGGCATAGGAAGATTTTTCTTTGAAAGCAAAAATGAAAGCTCAGGCTCTTGGAATGAAAATGCTTGTTTGCAAAAAAATTGAATAAGAATGAGGTAGTTAAGATGTTTGAAGTGATTTAGAGGTCGCTTTTAGGGTAGTTAAGGTGTTTGAAGTGATTTAGAGGTCGCTTTTAGAGAAGAGAGATGTTGAGGAGTACATCAAGTCAGTGAGAACCGAAGTATAATGTGTTTTAGTTTGTAGTACTCCTTTGTTTCTTTGCAGATGTGTGATAAATTCTTAGTTCAATGATGTTTGAACAATTTTTGAAAAAAGAAAGTTGTGTCATGGTCCGCATTCAATCCAACAAGCAAAAATGAAAGCTCAGCCTCTTGGAATGAAAATGCTTGTTTGCAAAACAAATGAATAAGAATGAGGTAGTTAAGGTGTTTGAAGTTATTTAGAGGTCAATTTTAGGGTGGAAGGCTTGATACTCCATTTTAAATTCACAAAAAAGAATGAAATTCTTCAAACCAAGTTTGTGAAGAAGTTAACTATGTTGCCCACTAGTTTCCCTTAAGAGTCCAAAGTGCTAAAAGGTAGCAATCTTTGAAGGGCTATTTCTTAGAGACCATGATTCTTACAGACTCTCCAGATGAGGCTATGGGATCATGTTGGGACCATCTACAAAACCTCTTCAGTTTTGCTATCTGTTTTTCTGTGGTGATGACTTTTAGTGGAGGGAAAAGTTGCGGATGCAAACGGTGTAAAGTTGCAAAGTGGTGCAACTTTCATTTCTAACTCGTACAACCAAATAGACTGTTCAAAATGTGTGGATGGGTATGTTTACACCTCTCTTGCACCCAAATGCTTGAATCATCGACTATATTGGATCAACGATTTCCTTAAGAGTCCAAAGTGCTAAAAGGTAGCAATCTTTGGTATATTTCTCGGAGACAATGATGCTTACGAGTCCCGTCTGAGCCTATGGGATCATGTTGGGACCATATACAAAACCTCTCTCAATTTTTTCTATCTTAGGCGTTTCCTGTGGTGATGACTATTGATGGAGGGAAAAATTGATAGATGCAAGCGGTGTAAAGTTGCAAAGTGGTGTAACTTTCATTCTGCATCCGTACGACCAAACAAACTATTCCAACCGTCCATATGGGTATGTTTACACTAGGTATGGTCATCTCTTGCACCCAAATATGCCGAATCACTCGGGCTACATTGGATCATGATTTCCCTTAAGAGTCCAACGTGCTCAAAGGAAACAATCTTTGAAGGTCTATTTCTTGGAGACCGTGATGCTTCCTGACTCTCCATCTGGGGCTATGGGATCATGTTGGGATGATACATAAACATTTTTCTTTGCTATCTCGAAGGCGTTTTCCTATGGTTATGACTTTTCGGTGGAGGGAAAGGTTGCGGATGCAAGCATTGTAAAGTTGCAAAGTGGTGCAACTTGTACGACCAAACGAACTGTTCGAAAACATCCAGATGGGTATGTTTACACTAGGGATGGTTCCCTCTTGCACCCAAATACGCCGAACCACTCCGAGCTACATTGGACGTGATTTCCCTTAAGAGTCCAAAGTGCTAAGGGAAGCAATCTTTGAGGTCTATTTCTTTGGGGCCGTGATGCTAGGACTCTCCATCTAGGGCTATGGGATCGTGTTGGGATGATGCATCATTTTTTTTCTATTTTTGCTTTTTTGAAGGCGTTTTCCTGTGGTTATGACTTTTCAATGGAGGGAAAGTTGTCCGGTGCAAGCATTGTAAAGTTGCAAAGTGGTGCAGCTTTCATTCTACAACTCGTTTGACCAAACGGTTCAAAACATCCAGATGGGTATGTTTACATAGGGATGGTCCTCTCTTGCACTTGATATGCTG
Source organism: Sequoia sempervirens (assembly GCA_007258455.2). Lineage (NCBI taxonomy): Eukaryota > Viridiplantae > Streptophyta > Pinopsida > Cupressales > Cupressaceae > Sequoia > Sequoia sempervirens. The sequence goes on along the minus strand of VDFB02123505.1, from coordinate 71,792 downwards.
AACCACTCCGAGCTACATTGGACCGGCGATTTCCCTTAAGAGTCAAAGTGCTAAAAGGAAGCAATCTTTGAAGGTCTATTTCTCGGAGACTGTGATGCTTATAGACTCTTCATCTAAGGTTGTGGGATCATGTTGGGACCATCTTCAAAAACCTCTCTTGGTTTTTGTTATCTCGAAGGCATTTTCCTGTGGTGATGACTTTTCAGTGGAGGGAAAAGTTTCTAGATGCAAGCAGTGTAAAGTTTCAAAGTGGTGCAACTTTGATTCCGCAACTCATACGACGAGACAGACTGTTCCAACAAATCTAGATGGGTATGTTTATGCTAGGGATGGTCCTCTCGTGCACCCAAATATGCTGAATCACTCTGAGCTACATTGGACCGATGATTTCCCTTAAGAGTCCAAAGTGCTAAAAGACAACAATCTTTGAAGGGATATTTCTCGGAGACCGTGATGCTTACAGACTCTCCGTCTAATGCGATGGGATCATGTTGGGACCATCTACAAAAAAATCTCTCAATTTTTTCTATCTCGGAGGCATTTCCCTGTGGTGATGATTTTTTAGTGGAGGGAAAAGTTGCCAGATGCAAGCAATGTAAAGTTGCAAAGTGGTGCAACTTTCATTCACAACTCGTCAACCAAATAGGCTGTTCCAACACATTTGGATGGGTACGTTTACGCTAGGATGGTCCTATTTTGCAACCAAATACACCAAATCACTCAGCTACTACCGGTGAAATTAGGTGAAAATTGATGCAGACACAAGGGAACAATCACAAACTCTTTGCAACCTGCCTATTTGAGGCATCTAACAAGATTATTCTGACCTCTTTGGACAGTCCAAAACTCCCTTAAAACTTGACAAGCAACTAAATACACATTTCCCTCTTTAACCCCCTTAAACCCTTGTAATAGTGAGAAACTAGTTTTTGTCCAATTACTCCACAATTTTCTAAAACACCAGACCAACACATGACTGATTCAAACACCCATATCCAAGTTACACAACATATATGAGAAACAACATAGACTCCTTTGGACCAGCGTTGACTTCCTATACATTCACCCTTGAACATGCTACTCAATTAGCCCAAAAATACAAAGCAACATACCTTCAAACACCACATAGAGCCCTGAAACCTTGGGGAAGCAAATAAACTACCAAGAAAACAAAGATTCTACTATTGGATTCCATTTTTACAGACCTGTAACCGTCAAATCAAAAAACCCTTGTTTTTAGTGTAATTCTTGAGGGTTTATTATATGTAGCACTTCCACAACCTTTCAAACTCTGCCACCACCTTAGAAACCTTTATTTAGGCCCCAATATGCTTAGAAAACAAAGAAACTTCTGGTATCTCAGATATTTTTGCAAACCCTAGGGTAAAAATTCTATTTTCAAGTGAAAAAAACCACCATTTTTAGACCTTTAACTCTTCATTTTATTTCAAAACCCAGTTCTCCACACCTTCCACTCTTGAAAAATAATTTCCTAATCCATACCAACTCATCCCATTGATTCACATTGGCACACAATAGGTGGGATGAGATTCAAGCCATTAAAATTGTAAAACTCTTATTCCCCTGTTTAGGAACCCGTCTAAAGAAAGTCTAAGTTTTGAGGCACAAAATGAATAAAGAAACATTCTATTAAGAATTCAGAATAAATTAAAGACATGTAATAATGTTTCTACATAAAGTTTCGATACAAAAATGATTGAATGGCTTGTGCATAGGCAGAAACACAAGAAAAATTGTAAAATATGAATTGAGGAATTGAAACTTTATTGATTCAAAGAAAAAAACTCCTTCAACCAAGCCTATCTCGAGCCCTTGAAGGCCTTAAGTACATTGCTATGCCTTGGAATCCAACTCCCAATGCCTTTAACCACCAATATTAACCAACTTTCAAAACCTTAATGACCGTTGAAGGCCAAAATACAAACATTTTTCACATTAATATGACTCATAATGAAATGTTGCACTTTTCCACTTCTAACTTTACTAAGACCTCACTTAATGGCTTGAAATAGCATCATTACATGTTCAAAACACTTTTCTTGCTTGTCCCTAAACAAATTTACTAATTTTTCCTTCAAAGGCTACAAAGCAACAACTAAGACAAGTTGGGATCTCCATGTTTTTTTGACCCTAAAACCTAAAAACTCCTCCTAATACACGACCATTAGGACTATTAGATCTCATTAAAGACAAAAATTAAAATATTAACACTTTAATCATTGAAATGATCCATAATGATATTGTGGTCTAGGTGCTCCTGCACCAAAAATGGTGGTTACAACTTGCTAATGTCAATGAAATGTGGGGGCAACAAGATTTAAAGTTGGATCAAGCTTGTGCAGGTCCTAATAGATGTGTTTGATGAATTTATAGGGTGTGGCAAGGTTGGAAACATTGATTTCCTTAAAAGCCTCATGAAAGTTGCTAAAAATGAAGTTGCACCCAAGTTGGATTTGAGGAGAAAAAGTTGCAAGCCACTATAATTTATTATATATAAATGGAGATATTACAAAACTTGGTTCAAACGAGCATACTACAGGGAAGAACTAGGAAGGAAACCTTCGGTTGTAGCTTGACTAAGTACAAAAATAGACCCCTTTACAAACCTATTAGTTTCCAAAATACAAACCCCTTTACATTTTAAACATACCCTTCATACAATGCCAGACATTTGACCCATATTTCAAAAACATCAGTGGGTATAGATTATGCCCATGCATGATTATGACTGTTTTACATTGTTTCCAATTTGAGAATTGAAATTTTATAAAATTTTCCTATTAGAGGCATTCAGGGCACAGTTTTCAACAATAGTAGTATGTTCACGTTCTGGACTGACAAGCACCTGTAGACCATCAAGGTTGCTTAGAATAGCAATATATATTATTCTATAATGACACAAAATATGATGAGATGGTGATGCAAACTATAAAAACTAGAATAACCAATCTATATTGTTTTAATCTGTGCATACCTCTCAAAGGATCAAAGCTGGCTATTGTTACAGCAGGTCCATGATCAATCGTGCCAAGAATATCACAAAAGTGGGAAAATGAGAAATCTACATTGTCACAATAGAAAAGATGCTTAGACTAACAAATTTATATTAATCTAAACAACTTGAATGATGATGAATTGGTGATGAAAACTATAAAAGATGCTTAGAATAACCAATCTATATTGTTGCAATATATTGCATACCTCTCTAAAAGGATCAGAGCTGGCTATTATTGCAGCAGGTCCATGATCAATCGTGCCAGGACTATAGCAAAAGTGGGAAAATGAGAAATCTATATTGTCACAATAGAAAAGATGCTTAGACTAACATATCTATATTAATATAAACAACTTGATTGATGATGAGTTGGTGATGCAAAATATAAAAGACACATACCTCTTCGAAAGGATCATATCTGGTTATTGTTTCAATAGATTGTCCATGATCAATCATGCTAGGAATATCACAAAAGTGGGAAAATGAGAAATCTATATTATCACAATAGAAAAGATGCTTAGACTAACATATCTATATTAATCTAAACAACCTGATGATGATGAGTTGGTGATGTAAACTATAAAAGACATATACCTCTTTGAAAGGATCAGAGTTGGCTATTGTTGTAGCAGGTCCATGATCAATCGTGCTAGGAATATCACAAAAGTGGGAAAATGAGAAATCTATATTGTCATAATAGAAAAGATGCTTAGACTAACATATCTATATTAATCTAAACAACTTGAATGATGATGAGTTGGTGATGTAAACTATAAAAGATGCATACCTCTTCGAAAGGATCATAGTTGGCTATTGTTGCAGCAGGTCCATGATCAATCTTGCCAAAAAATATCTTAAAAGTGTATACAAAACATCACTATTAAAGACACTTGCACTGCAATAGTATATAAAATATTAGTATTAAATAAAGAACACTAATGAACTTAATCATAATGAACATAAGCATTCTACCTTCCATTCTTGAAAATGTTATTCAAGTGTGCCTGAAGGGTCATCTCTTTGCTTAAGAGTATCCAATATTGCTTCATGATCAACATTACTAAGTGTCCATAGTTGTTTTTTATTTGGTCTAGCATGATGCTTCAACAACTTACCATTTTTTGTGATAACAAGGTGCGAATACATGAGAATGGTTTTGTGTTTCTCATAGACTTCAAATGCAGGTATGGCATTCTTTCTAATCATGTATGTTCACAACCAAGTTCTTGCAACCACAACTGAACCTGTAGGATACATGAAACCATCATCATCTTCCATCGGTTGTGTTAGCTTATGCTTTACCAACACACATCGATCCAACCAATAGTCTGATCTCTCTTCATTCCCCTACGGTGCAACAACTGCAAAAATATGTCCTAGCTGTAGTAGATCTGAAAGCAGGTCATAATCAATGGAACTTTCCATTGTGTCATTTATCATGGATATTGTTTGAGATAAAGGAGTTAGATACTGTGGTACCCATGTATCCACCCACTCACTTGACTCGCATTGATCCCACTCTCACTGAATACAACTCTAACAAAAACAAGCTAACTCTCATGTCCAAATGGTCCATGTGCCTGCATCTGAGCTTCAAAATGAATGCATCTTTGAAGAATATTTGATTGTATTACAATCCAATCTGCCTCCCACTGTACCCTCCTCAACGAACCAAAAGAATTTGTGTACTGTTGAATCAAGTGTCCCTCCCTATGACAATACTGAACTACACCAATCAACTATAGAACGTGCATCGCTGAATTTTTCTCTTGAAATCTTCAATTGCTCCTTAACTAGATCTCTCTTTACGCATGCACCTGCTCCATCATGCTCCCCTTTCCCATGTCCAACTTCAAAAAAACTCCAAATATGAGGTAGATCCCTCTCTACATGCATTCTACTCAACCAATAAAACATACGAGCATTCTTGAATTGACCTGTGCAATTATCTGACCAAATTAGATGTCTGCCCAATGCTATATCATGCTCTTGCAAGAACTCAAAAAAATTCTCGAAACAATGTTGGACATACTCAGACGAGTGAGATATATCATCACTCATATAAAAATGATACTCTCTGATTATTTTTTGATCCTCCTCTATACTATCAGGTGCATGTCTAAACATTATGTGGACAAAAATAGCAATTTGAATGGAATTGTAATACTGAGATTGTACCTCATTTTGTGGTTGCAATGTGTAGTTTTTTGCAAAATCAACCACTGATATAATAGTGCCAATCGGAAAAGAGTCCTTACACATCCTAAATTGTTGATCCAACCACTGAGACCTATGACTATGCCTTACATACTTGTAGAAAAGATTGTCCTTAAAATATGAAATAAAATCAGCAACACTGTATTCTTTTGTAACCAACTCGTGCATCTAGAACCTTCACCTCCACTTTGCAAAGTATATTTGACTATCTCATAGCTCTTTTTCTCAACAATCTTCTTTCCAAATTCATGTTCGAAAATCTCATGAAAATATTGAATAAACTTGGACAAGCCACCACATTGTGAGCACTTTGCATTTAAATAATCATTTCTATAGAAAAAGCAACCATCATCTCTAGAACATAAAAATAGATCTAGCAAGTCCCTTGATGATTTCGGAAGATGCATTACACCACACTCCTGCAACATTTCATTAGTATGCAAAGTAGAATGGATATAGCATAATAACTCATGGTACATTGAAAACTCCACATGGTATTTGCAACAACAAGTATTAGGAATCTTAAGAGGCACACAATAAAATGACTTCAAACCCTCAAAATTCCTTTGCGAGATTTCCATATTTTTATGTGTTTCAATAATTTTTTTGAACATTGTTTGGCTTGATTCCAAGAAATGTTTAGGATGTGGTGTATGGTCTCGATTACCAATTCTTCACTTTAAAACATTCTTTGCATTGGGTGATACTCTAGAGTTATCATGCCAAATTTTTTGAATTACCTTCTTTACATTATCAGTTAGCTTCTTATCAACACGTGGAAGCCTCTCGAAAAAAGCCCATGTATCATTTTGAAGAGGATCATCTATTCTTTATCTTCTTGTAAGTGTTCTATCCAAAGTTGTACGATTTATGTCAAAATCAATACAAGTTTGTCTCATAAAGCGAGCCTTTTTCAATTGATGGATTACTAGGGTAGTTTTAATGACTCTCCGAGTAGCTCTCTTATCCTTTTCCTTGTTATTTTTTTCAATATACTTGAGAGCATTAAAAATATTTTTGACAATAATAGAATTTTTTTCGGTCTTCTTGTTCAAACAAATCTTTAATTTGGCTAGCAAAGGTCTCATCTTTTGCATCTTTAGCAATTGTACAAAAATTTGGCATTGCTCGGTCAATGTCTTATCACTAAAATATTGGTTGAAAAGTCTTCTAGCCCACAACCAAACAGTTCATGTTGACTCTTTCCTTAAAATTGTTTATAATATTCTCATCAAATTCAAGTAACCATTTAGGGGTTCTTGAATGTCTTGAAATTGGAATATGTCTTTCTTCCATACAAGGTTCTTCATTTCTCATGTAATATGGTGAAACATAATTTACACTTGCTTCAATATTATGTTCAAAATCTTCATTTCCAACATTTTCACCTTGAACATTTTCAATATCAATTTGAATAATTTCATTCCCAATTTCAATATCATATTCAACATCTTCAAATCCAACATTTTCACCTTGAACATTTTCATTATCAATTTCAATAATTTCATTCCTAATTTGAATATCATGTTAAACATATTCAATTCCAACATTTTCACCTTGAACATCTTCAATTTCCTCTTCACTTGAAAGACCATAGTTGTTAGGTTCACCAATATTTAACATACCTTGTCTTCTCTTCCTATGACTTACTCTATCTCTTTGTCTATATGCTTCAATTTCTTATTTTGTAAGCTTTCTCTTACATTTTTGCTTCCGACGACTGCTGCTCCCCATTATACCTCATAAAAGATGCTAAAAAATCATTTCTTATGATAAATTTTAGTAGAAGATGCTCCAAAAAGTTGATCTTTGTCTCTTCCGATTTGAAACCGTGTGTGTGTTTCTTGCAAACAGAATGTAGGGTCAGCTGGAATGCACAAAAAGGCCCATATGGGGCTTTTCTATGGTCCACAAATCCGATATCTGATTCATTTAAAAAAAATTAGGATGTTTTGTAATGATATGATTTTAGTTCTACAAATCAGATATCCGATTTGTGTACACATAGACCTAATGGTTAATGGTAGATGGTAGAGGGTTTAAGGGTTAAGGGTAGAGGATTATAAGGGTTTAGGGTTTCATGGTTAAGGGTATAGGGGAGAGAGATAGATGGAG